>OX336891.1:145620-190620 GCA_946959425.1 Argyrosomus regius | reverse complement strand
CATCTGTCAGTGCAGCTAACACTTTAGGAATCACATCACATAAATAAATCTGAAGTGCAGAGTGCCACAAATAGTATAGTAAATGTTGTATATTGTGTTGTAGCTGTGGTTGAAGCTGTGACTGTGAGTACTGATTGATACGGCTACAGCTGTGGCTACTTCACAGCTTGTTATGTATTAACACAAGCAGAGAGAGCACCAAGAGCCAACTACACACACCCACCTGTCAATCAAAGCGCCCACGCTCTTAATCCTGCATAACTTTAAGCCTTAATATAATCTGAACAGGTGAGTTGTATATAAATTCACCCTCAGTACAGTTGTCATGAACGGGGAAATTAGCTATAGAGACCAAAACTGTTTTTTGTACCAGGCTGTAAACATGTTTATTTCTGCTGTGAAGTTGGACATTTGAACATGGGGACTTATGGAGACTGACTCACTTCTGGAGCCAGCCTCAAGTGGACGACAAGAGGAACTGCAGTTTTTAGCACTTCACAGCCACGGAGGTTGCCGCTTGGCTCTAACAAACGTGTTGAGTTGTTTCCTCATAAAACGTTGCTGACACACTGCAGCATATGTCGGTGTGTTAAGGCTGCCGGTTGGTCAGTGAATCACTGCGACACCATTGGTAGGACTGTGCATCATGTGACCAATGTGCGCCTGCGAGCGTGCATCCTCGTGCATGTACATGATGAAACACATTCATAAACAGCTCTATGGTGCCACTAGAAGTCAAAAACTCCACAGGGAACCTTTAAAAACTGTCACAGTCACAGTAACCATAACAACCTGAGCCACATCCCTGGCTACAACCACAATCAGCCACAATCAGCCCGTCATAACACAAAGTACAGCACTAAATGTGTTCTGGTCACTGCCTATATGACTTGTTTTCATGTAATTAAATGACTGTAAATCTCATCCCACGTTCTTGAATCTTGAATCTCTCAGGTCAGAGGACGAAGGCCCTCGCAGCTCCCGCTAGACAGACCACAAAACTCCCAGGAGTCTTTGCACCAAGCTGGATCTGTCCGCAAGAGTCACAGGAGGAAAGGTAAACACAGTCTAACGTCGTGTTGTGTCACTGAATGTGTGCGTTCACACAGGTGTTACTTCTTTTTTGCTCTTTGAAACTCGGAGCTGCCGTCAGACAGAAATCCTCTTGATCTTGATCTTCGCGTCTGATCCAAACCTCTCTTTAAATCCTGTTTCTCGTCTTTCCCACGTTCTTGCCTCATTAATCGTCAAATATTTTCATCTGAGATCTCTCCGTCTCGTCTAGTTTCAGCTGATGTTCTTTCCCTTTTACCTTGTCACAATTTCTAACTGCTTTCATCTTTTTTCCCGCTCGTCATATTTCCTGACACTTCCTCTCATCTCTTCCCTCTCATAAATATCAAATATTTGGTGTTATCATTTGACTTTTACCATCTTTTCTGATGTAACTGCAGCTTTTTATCATTTCTGCTCGCGTGTTTTAACATCAGTCATCTGTTTCCTCTCGTACCTTTGAATTTTTCTCCTTCAGTTACTCAAACAAACAGTTGCAATGTGCAGCGAATAACAGCTTCCATGTGCTTTGAGCTTCTTGTTGGTTTATCCTCACAAACTGAAGAATGAGTCCTCGTACTCATACTGGGACACAACAGCAGCTCAAACCTCAAACAAAACATGCTCGATAGACCTAGAAGGGAAGTCGATGTGAACAAAGTCCGGCTGTATCGGTGGTTTGTAGTCGTGATACTGTACGAAACAAAGTGATGGAGTGTTGATGGAATAATTGGAAAGAGCTTTACATCCAGCTCTCTGAGTGAACTAGTTTGTTTCAAGCATACGACAATCTTTTTTTTTTTTTTTTTAAGATTATTTTTTTGGCCTTTTCAAGCTTTATTGGATAGACAGCTGAAGAGTGACAGGAATGTGGGAGAGAGAGACGGGGAATGACATGCGGGAAAGAGCCACAGGTCGGATTCGAACCCTGGGCTTCCGCACCATGGACTGAGCCTTTGCACATGGGGCGGCTGCTCTACCAACTGAACTAAACACCACCCCTATACGATGACCTTTTAAAGGGTTAGTTTGGGTTATTTTTAAGGGTGTTTGTATGAGGTACTGATCCATAGTCAGTGTATTACCTACAGGAGACAGCGGTCAGCCCAACAGACAATGAACACTCTCCAAAGCGACCACACTCCTTTGACAAAAACAGTCATTTTACATCGCAGAACACGGAAGCTGCTAGTCTACTACTTGATCTGCAGCAACATTAGCTTGGACCCATGCTATGATGAGCAATGGATCAGTAACTGCTGTGTGTTTTTATCAAAGGAGTCTGTTGAAGCGAGCATAGGCAACATAAAGCAGTGTAAACACTCTTTGTCCACCTCTCAGGTACGTTGGTGTGCAGCAGTAACGGGACCGGCAGCAGCTCTTTCTACTCTGTCGCCATGGTGGCGATCCCCGACTGTGTCGACAATGCCACGCAGACCGACATCAGCTTCCAGAACATCGTGACGCTCGGGAAGAGCAGAGGTCATCACCACCATCACAGCCGGGGAGGTGGCGGAGGTGGCGGAGGTGGCGGCGGTGGCGGCGGCTCTTCCTCCCCTCCGCCACCTCCACCCTCCCCTCCCCTTCCTCACCTCGTGGGACCGTACGGGATCAATGAGTTGTATGTCCTGACCTGTTGTTGTGTGTTTTTTGGGGGTGTCAAGAAAAATTACAAAAAAATCAATACTGTTGGATATGATGGGATTGATTCTTCCTCCATCTTCCCTCCAGCTGTGTGTTTGAGTACAACGACCCTGATGACTACTTCGACGTCTCGAACCACGAGGTGGACAGGCAGGATGACCTGGAGTACGAGGTGAGAACCAAAACCAAAACCAAATGTCACTCAAATGAAAAATCTTTCATGCAATGACACAGCTGACTGTCAACCATTTGTCAAGTGCTTGACCTCTTTGAATGAGTTCAAAGGCCTGACGGTCCCCCTCCCTGAGGGAAACTGATGGCACCCCCAGCTGCACATCTGTGACTCCATGAAAAGTCTTCTATAAACTGAGCCGACCAGCCAGCTGCAGTTCTTCACTTTTCACAGCACACTCGCTCAGAGAGGAGAAACATAGTTCACTGATGAGCTATTTTCAGACAAAGAGAGGGAGAACTGTTTCAAAGGGGAAAATCTGGCTGCTTCGATGTGTGTGTCCATCTCATATCAGATGTGCAGATGTGTTTCTGTTGTCATGGCACCGTGTGGGTGGCAGCCAGTTACAGTAGACCTGAACACTTCTGTAGTGTTTTACGACACCGATCTCCGTCTGTTTGTGTGCAAACATGGACTTGGAACTGTGGTGATGTGACTTTTGTCCTCAAGAAACTGTCCTGACTGACTCATCAGCACAAAAGATGAACAGCTGTGTCAGAAAATATCTGGTTCTTTGTTAAAAAGTCAAAAGTATGAGCTTGTCTTCTGTTTTTTCCTCGTTTGGAAGTGTTGCAGACTTTGTGTGAAAGCAGATTGTTGTTGTATCAGAGACAGTTCAGAGTTACTGAAGCTTTAGTTTAGTTGTTGTAAATCATCTTTCAGCACCGACAGACAAACAGAAGTTCTTTTTTTCCTGATTCATTTGAAAAATGCTGTTTTGTGTCAGACGGCTTCAGTGAGGATGTGAAAGAAAATTTTCTTTTATTCAAGAAAAGGAAAAGAAGAAATGGAAAGCAAAATGTGGAGCAGGAGTGAGAAAGGAAAGGAAGAATGAGGACATATGTAATTCAATGTGAAAAATAATGAAGCGGTATAAAAGAAAGGAAGGAAACGAGGAATGAATGAAGGAAGGAAGGAAGGAAAGGAGCAAGTACACTGACTGAGTCGATGAAATGAGACGTAGTGGATGGAAAAGAGCTGAATCATCCACAACCTTTTGAAATGTTACTGAAACAAATTGACTTCTACAAGCTGTCGAGTTTGCTGGAGAAAATCAGGATGAGTGACGCTCAGACTGGTTTAACCTTTTGGAAAGACAGACTCTTATTTCAGTTTACGAAACGCCCAGTGGACCTCTGTGTTTAGCTGAACGGCGCGTTTCCTTCTCTCTTTGTGCTCCGGCGGTTTCGCTGCTGTTCCCTGAGACAAACGTCTGTTTGGTCATTAAAGAAGTCAGCAAAGTGGAAACGCTTCTTTCTGGCTCGTACCAAAGAGACCTCACCCTCTTTCTTTTCTCAATCACTCTGTCCTCTCTCTCTCTACATTCATTTTCCCAATCACCTTCATTACTTCCAAATGTCCTCCTATCTTTACATCCTTCATCTCCTCCCTAAATCACATCCTCCTCTCTGTGAAGCTAAAACCAGAGACGGGAGTCTCTGAATTTTCATCATCTTAGCTGGCCTTTGATTGATCTTTTGTAGTCCCAGCCAGTCAGTGATGTCTAAGGTGGTCTTTGATGGTCTCATAAGATTGTTCGCTCGGTCTTTCCTCCAGGAGGTGGAGCTGTACAAATCCAGTCAGCAGGAGAAGTTGGGACTGACAGTCTGCTACAGGACGGACGACGAGGAGGATCTCGGGATTTATGTTGGAGAGGTGATGCCAGAAAACACTCATCTACTCCTTCAACACATCTTTAAACCTCCACTCGTCTGCATGATGCATTCACACAGCTCGTCTCTCTCTCCTCTTTTCTCTTTTTTTTTTCATCCATCCATTAATCACTTTATTCATTATCTTATCCTTTGAATCATTCATCCAACTAATGACTCACCCTTTTCATTCACTTATGCCGATATAATCATTCTTGTATTCATTCAGTCATTATTAATTTATCGCTTTAATTCATTTATTCATCCATCTGTTCGCCGAGCGGCTTGTTTATCCGTCTCTTTGTCTTCACTTTAGGTCAATCCAAACAGCATAGCAGCAAAGAATGGACGCATCAGAGAGGGTGACCGAATACTGCAGGTACACAAACACTAAATTACACTTTGTTCTGACCTTTGTTAACCCTCCCAGAGATCTGAACTCGTAAGATGAAGACATCTCGAGATCACGTGAGAACCTTGTCAGGCTTCGAGCTTTGCACTTCTGTCTGAACCGTGGACGTATGAGGAAATGTGGATGCAACGTCCGGGGGGCGTGGCTCTCTGAAGCTGCATGAAGGCGATAAAGTTTGACTTCCAGGCGTTAAATTACCCGGATCTTCCTCGCGTGCTTCAGGTTTGTTCAGCCCATGAAGCAGGCGTACTCCCGCTGACTGAGCTGCAAACCTCCACGCAGATTTCCGTGACGTTTAGTGATCGCGGCCAGAGGTCAAACCCCTCTGATGTTAATGAACTCGTGACTTTTCCTTTAGCTTCACCCTCAGGACAGAAAACTCCTCCGTGTTCATAAATATTGAACGACGTGTCCTCTGCCAAATTAACTGGCTCTATTAGGGGTTAAGAATAGTTTCAAATCAAAGTATGTAAATTTATACCTGCAGCCCCCGGGACGCTCTTGTCCAATCAGAGGGAGCTGTCAGCAGCCCAGTTACTGCTGTCCTAAAAATAGACAGAGAGAGAGAGATGGAGGGGGAGACAACATGGTCACCCTGTGTTACCACCACACTGTTCAGCTCCATTAGTCAGATAATCGAAAAACACTAAACCATTCTCATCAGTCGTGTTAAAGAAACATCTTTTCACATTTACGTCAAAATAAATGAATGTAACGCAGCAGCGATCCAGCTCCGGTAAAGTTTTCAGACTTTTTAGTGAACAAACACCTTTAATCCTAAATGTGATGCACCCCCATGACAAGAGAGGCGCTAGGATGAGATGATGTATAGCCCTCTGATTGGAGGGCTGAAATCAGGTCAACAATATCAACCTTTTATTCTCACCATGGAGCCCTGAAATACGACTTATTAACCCTTTAACTTCACGTCAGTCTCTGCAGGTCAGCATGTTAAACCTAAATGAAATCTTTATTCAGCCTCAGAGGTGAGAAGTAACAAAGTACAAATACATCATTACTATACTTAAAAGAGGCTCATTACTTAAGAACCTGCAGTTCCTCTTGTCGTCCACTTGAGGCTGGCTCCAGAAGTGAGTCAGTCTCCATAAGTCCCCATGTTCAAATGTCCAACTTCACAGCAGAAATAAACATGTTTACAGCCTGGTACAAAAAACAGTTTTGGTCTCTATAGCTAATTTCCCCGTTCATGACAACTGTACTGAGGGTGAATTTATATACAACTCACCTGTTCAGATTATATTAAGGCCTAAAGTTATGCAGGATTAAGAGCGTGGACGCTTTGATTGACAGGTGGGTGTCGTTACAGATGGACAGACGATTAGCCGGGAGGCGAAATGAAGCGGTACAGCCGACATTCTTTATACTTCCACCTTCCATGAGGTGTCAGGAGTTCTCAGACATTTACCACTGTACTGTGCTACATTTATTTACAACCAGTGTTATCACTGGTGTTCTATATTCCATAATATTATGAAGGAAAGATAAATGACTTCAAGTTTAATTTTGGATAGATACGAATGATTTAGTTTGGATTAATTAACATGACAAAGTGCAGTAAATTGCTCTAATTTGGTGTTTTTTACTTTCTCAGGAGGAGCAGTCAGTGGGAGTTTAATTAGGAGTTCAACCTTTTTCCATATCCTGTTAAAACAACGCTTTTGTTTCAGCTCTGAAGCTACACGCCCACACGTGTTGACTCTCCTCTCAGAGGTTGACGATGAAAAACGAGCACGAATACATTTATCTTCCCGACATTTCTTCCCTCATTATCCTCTGACCGCCACCCCCCCGACTGACGACCTCGAGAAAACAGTGTTTAGGAAAAAGGTAAAGTTTGAATGTGATAAGAATAGACCATCAGCAGCACCTGGCGTTACCGTGGTTACCGGGCAATGATGTCAACACCGGTTTCCATGACAGCCGCCACCACAGAGATAAAAGCCTTTTTGGACAGATGTTGGGTCTCCGTGAACGTTCAGGGAACAAATAAGATCATACACGCCTGTGAGACGGTTCATGCACAGTTTATAATTATGTTTTTAATTCTGCCCACAGACATCTTAAATAAATCACAGGTGTTTGTGAGATTAAACGGTATATATTTCCACTTTTTTGTTTCATTTCTCAAAATGTCTCACTGTGGCAAAATTAAAAGGACACGGCTGTTTTTGCCTGTGTTAATATATTCATTCATTACTGCATTCAAAAGCTTACTTGAGTAGAAGTAGTAGTTGTAGTACAGATTGGTCTTTTGAAGGTCTTGTCTCGGTCTCAAGACCGCTCAGAGCCGGTCGACAGCACAATGAAACCAATAATTTGACTCATTTCTTAATTTTAACACTGTTGTTACTGTTAATTTGACTTCACACACTCTCCTAGGAAGTGAATTTGTCTGTCCGGGGTGTCAGCCAAGCCTTCTGTGATAAACTTTGTCTTCCTAAACCACAAAGAGTTCAGAAACAATGAAGAAAACAAAGTAATAAACTTAGAGAGATGGCGGTTATGACGCCTCACACAGAGATTTGGCATACTGTCTAAAGTCTTGGTCGTGTCTCGGTCTCAGTCGAGTTGGTCTTGCCACCAAAAATCCAAACTGACGTCTTCTCTTTGCCCTCATCCTCTCCAGATCAACGGTGTGGACATTCAGAACAGAGAGGAAGCGGTGGCCATTTTGACCCGAGAAGACAGCATCAACTTCTCACTGCTGCTGGCGAGGCCTGATATCGAGGTGAGCTCACACAGCACAGTGAAACCAAAGTTACAGGTCCACTCTGGTGAAGTATCGTACTGTACGATGCATCTCTAGGTACCAGATGTTTAAGGTCCTTCATTTATAGATGCTGTAACACGTCTTCATGTGTTACAGCGTCTGTAAATACAGGACACACCAAGCCTGAACGCAGACGTACACCAGCGTGTTTCAGGATGACCTGAAGATAAATAAGGATGTTTCTGGAAAATGAATGTGTGAACGTGGAGCCTGAGACTAAGAATAAAGAGCTGGAAATGAGCATATTAGGTCTCCTTTAAAGCGAGAATGGTGCTCTTCGTTTTCAGGTCCAGAAATAGTCATCACATCCATAACTTCAGGTTTCATCACTCCGCTCGCCCGCAGCCTCGTTCAATAACCTACTTTCTGCTGCTGCTGTGGGTGGCCGACAGGAGAGGATAGATCCATACAAACTACAGCTTTATTCACAGTGTGGTGTTTAAATGTGTTGCTGGTCCTGAGGGAGCGAAAAGGTCAGGGCACTGAAACCCAGGATCCTAGTGTAGTCATGGCTTTAAAGGACACACAGCTAGTGGCATCTAGTGGTGAAAACTGCAGATTGCAACCAAATGAATACACACCGCAAAACATGTGAATGTTTGGTTCGTCCATTCTGTCCGTTCTACTGTAGAAACAAGCAGTGAAAGAGTACTGGACTGACTGAAGTACTGTCAGATCACTGAAATCAAATACAAGTAAACTACTGGTGTTAAAAATAAGTAAAAGTACAAAGTGTTCTTCTCAAAAACTACTAATACTAACGACTAAATATTAATACAAGTATGAGTTAATATTCTCAGTAGCAGGCAGTCAACCAGAAGGAACATTTCTCTGATAAATGATGAAAGGTGTGAATGGATTTCACACAGAATAAAGAAACATTTTGTCTGTGAGGAGCTACTGAAGATGTTTTTGAACCTGTTAACATGTAATTAGTGAATGTCTCCCAGAGTACTGCAGCCAAACAAACATCGCGTCTCCATGTGTCAGGTCAGCGTGGTCACACTCTGCAAACCTGCATCTGCTGCAGCGTTTCTGTTCAGTTTTCATCGGCATGTTTTCTTGCAACGCGTTGAAACAACAGAGCAGACGGCAGAACTGGTAGATTACAGGCTGGCTGCTTCTCACGCCTGTGCTCATGTCGGGAGAGGTTTGGATGTAACTCAAATTGTAGGTCTCTGGAAATCATACAGTAGCTGTTCAAATAAATCAAGGGCGGTCCCAAATAAAGGCTGGAGCCACAGACAGGAAGGAAAAACCGCGGCATCATCTACGTGTCTAAAATATTATTTACAACAACAGCCGAGTTACACCGTGTGACACAGACGACCAAATAAAAACACGCGATTAGAATACTCTATATTTCTATTCTATTCTTTTAATAAACACGAAATACTCCGTATGGATGTCGACTAACCTCGAAAAATATGAAATTCAGGATGGAAACACACACACACACACACACACACACACACACACACACACACACACACAGCCATGATAAATGTCTTTAGTATGACAGCTGGTCCCAGAGTGTTTGTTCACATCTGCTGACAGAGGAGGAACTGCAGCACGGCATATTCATACATGTCGGTTAAAACACACACGTGTGCATATTCACAGATGAATGTGCACAGTGCGCACGTGTGTGTGTGTGTGTGTGTGTGTTTGCACTAACACTAAATGAGCTGTCACTCAGTCAGTCAGTCAGTCAGTTATTTAGACAACTGTGACACTTCAGCCGGTCAGAGCTCTTTGTAATGAGAGGACAGGAGATGATGGATGTTTTATCGACTAAGCAAATAACAAATTAGAGGTTGATGGAGGAGAGAGGAGCAGAATAATGTTCTTAATGTTCTATAAATGTGCTTTTTAATTGAATTTTGTCTATTAATGACATTTCAGCGATGGCCCAGGCTGTGGTTATGTAGATCTACACGTCGAGCTGCTGCCCAGGTCTTCATGAAATCTACTAATGAACCCTTTAAAATTTAATGACCTGATGGTGTCTCTAGCACCACCTACAGGACAACAGCAGCTTCTATATATACTGTACATGGAGGTATTTGTGTGTAATGAACTTTAATTTTTCACCTTGGAAACAGACGTTTAGAAAGAAATCTTTAAAATTTAGTTTTTTTCCTGGAGTCTAACCAGCAAAATCAAGGTTTTCCAGGCAGTCAGATACAAAAATCTGGAATATTGACTGGTACTCTTTTATTTTATGATTTTTAGTAGATGGTGAAATATTTAGAGCAGGGCAGGAAAACAGAATGGTTTTTTTTTTACAGCGGGAGAGGGAGAGGTAAAGGTAACCAGAGAGAGATGAAATGATGCCGGGATGAGGGGATGATGGATGAAGAGAGGAAATGGAAGACAGGAAATTTATCCCATGTGACCTAATTTTTTTCCATCAAGGTCAAACACACACATGCACACGTGTGTTACACAAGTACAGATACAAAATGCATTCACACACACACACACACACACACACACACACACACACACACGTATTTGTATTTGAAACAGCCAAACTAACGACGTGTCGATCAGATCTGACTTCCTGTCCACTCGTTTCTTCTGAAGATGGAAAATGTTTAAAAACACGTCATAATTATAAAGTTTCATTTTAAAATAACGTTCAGTAATTTCCTAAAACAGCTGTTAGTGTCGTTTTTAATCAAACAGGTGAACATGGTGCATTTGTTGGGGACTATTTTCAGCGGTGGATTAATCCACATTTGGTGCTGTAGTGAGTATTTGTGGCAGCAGGATGGTGTGTGTGTGTAGAGATGAGTCAAAATAAATTACAGCGTGTGTTCATGGTAATGACGGTGCGGCTCATTGAAGAGTTGTTGTCACTCTGTGACACAGAAAGAAGATCAATCAGGCTCAGACTAACACTTGTTAGTAGACAAATTCAGTGTTAGTTTGGATCTGTGCTGAGAAATACAGAAAATCACAAGAGCAAAATAATATCTAATAGACTCCAAACCTGTACTTTGCACAGATATGACGGATGTTTATAATGTTAACTTCAAGTCAACAGATCCATTTCTAACACTGACACACGAGGCTGTAAATAAGAAACCACTCATTTTCTAATGAAGGGAACTGAACGCACAAGATGTTGTTGTCAAGTCAGATGACTGGAAAACTGCTGATTTATTTTTCTGCAGTTATATTTTTCTCTCTTCATTCTGCTGATCGAGGCTCATCGGGTGTCTTCTGTATGATTTCACTGACTTTTCTCTGCGTCCTTCCAGAATGAAAACCCTGTTGATCCAGAGGAGGACATGGAGCTGACTCTGGAAGGAGGAGGCTTCCACCCAAACCCTCGAGCCTCCTCCTGCTCCCTCACTTCATCTCACCTCTCTGGTTATTATCGACTCTGTCGTGGGGGAGGAGGAGGCGGCGGGGGTGGCGGTAGCGTGGCCTGCCCAGGAGCAGGAGCAGGAGGAGGTAGAGAAGGTGCAGGGGGTGATTTGGACGTGGAGGAGGAAGAGGATGAGGATGTGGAGGAAGGAGAGAGAGGAGAGAAGGAGGACAGAGACCCACCCGTACCCCTCCCTCCTCTGCTGAGCCTGGCCCCTCTGCTGTCCAACAGCCAGGAGCTGGACAGCGGAGTGGGCCGGACCGACGACAGCACCCGCTACGAGGAGTCGTCCGAACACGACCTGCTGGGTGATCAGACCAGCGCCTGTAACACCAACACCACCAACACACCGGGCAGCACCAGGAAGTTCAGACCAGGACCCAGTCCCAGGTAGGACGGGCAGGTATCAAATCCAGCGTCAGGAAAGATGATTTACGTTTATACACTGAGGACAAGAACAACCTCTCTGTGTTTCCTGTACCCAGGCCCAGCCCCAGACCCAGCCCCGGCCTCGGACCCAGTCCTGGGCATGGCCGCGGGGACACCACCCCTCCTTTCCTCCACCTGCGAGACCTTCAGCTCAGCTCGGACTCCCTCCCGGGCACGGACTGGGCAGCTGGAGGAGGAACAGGTGGAGCAGCGTACAGCCCCCACCACCATCACCACCACAAGGTATATTAAAATGAAGTCCTCATGTCTGTTGTAAGAAAGTTTTTCCTTGTCACGAAGCTATCAAAGACTCCTGATGTTTCTGTCTGCTAACGCCTGACCTCTGACCTGCAGCACTACCACCACCATCACCATCAGCCCCCTCTGATGATGATGATGCCGGGCCTGACGGAGGAGGAGTGCCACCGATACCAGGAGCTGCTGGAGATCAAGTGCCAGTACGAGAGACGTAACGAAAAGCAGCAAAGAGAAATGGCGAGGGCTGAACGCGGTGACGTCGAAGCGGAGGCGAAAGACCGGGAGGAGAGGAAAGAGGCGGAAGAGAAGGAGGGAGAAGAGGAAGCTCCTTCTTCTTCGTCTTCTTCTTTGTTGGTGGACGCGAACTGCAACGCGACTTTGAGTGAGCACGAGATGGCGCTGATCGAGGAGGAGTTACGTCACCTGGAGTTCAAGTGCCGCAACATCCTCCGAGCGCAAAAGATGCAGCAGCTCAGAGAGAGATGTCTGAAAGCCTGGATGATGGAGGAGGAGACGGTGGCAGCCGGAGCAGGACGACCGGGCCATCCTGAAGCAGGTAACCATGGCAACAACTGACACGTCAGACATTCTCGTCTTTTGCTCATTCACCTGTTTCTCTCTCTGCTTCCTGACTCGTAGGTCTGGATAACGAAAATGACGACGACGATCGCCACGAGCTGTCGGCCATCAACGAGCTCCCGGAGCGAGAACGGTCAGACGACAAGGACAGCACCAGCGCCTACAACACCGGAGGAGAGAGCTGCCGGAGCACGCCGTTGGTCAGCACCGAGCAGATCCCGCCTCTCCAGGAAGAGGAAGACGAAGGCGGGAGACGACTGATGTCTCCGCCTCCTCTTCTCCCCCTCAGTCGCCTCCCACCTCTGAACTCCCCCCTGACCCCGCGGCGCCACAGGCGGGACCGAGACAGAGAGAGACGCCACTCGAACCTCAGCTACTCGTTCTCCCCCAGCACTTACAGGAAGTACGAAACAGCCAATGGCAACATGGGAAACGGCTCAAGCTCCACCCCCTCTACGCCCTCCAAGTTCAGGTCTCTGACCAGAGAGGCGGGGTCAAGAAGGGGTGTGGCTGATGGAGGGCGGGGCTCCAGAGCAGGTACATCATTTCAAATGCTAACTCTGAAGAAACGTGATCACAATAATATGCGGTAACGTGTTTAAAATCTGACACACTGGACCTTTAAACATTATCTTCTATTGTCATTACTGCAGGTGGAGCCACCGACAGGACCGGAGGTGGAAGTGCAGAGTCCAGTCCCTATTTCACCAGAAGACACCACAGCCACAGCAAACCGTTAGAGCGCTACCAGAGCTGTATGACGCTGCCCTCCGAAGGCCTGGTGGACCCACTGGACCGAGTGAGAGAGAGAGCGAGGGCCGAGGGCGAGGAGAGAGGTATGGGAACGGGCAGCAGCGGCCCAGCCAGCCCCAGGAGCGTGAACAGCGCCCCGTGTGGTCTGGAGGACCACCACACTCGAGCATCGCGGTTAGGACTGGCCTTACCGCTTGGGATGACGCACTCGTCACCGACTGCCTCGCCACAGCGCATGGAGTGGAAGGTAAACGGCGTGATGATGCCAGAGTTCTGTTTACTTCCTCAGACAGGAAGAGACTTGCAATCTGTCGTCTCTGTGTGCAGGTGAAGATCCGGAGCGACGGCACTCGCTACGTGGCCAAACGACCTGTCAGGGATCGTCTCCTGAAGGCCAGAGCCATGAAGATCAGAGAGGAACGCAGCGGCATGACGACCGACGACGACGCTGCCAGTGAGATGAAACAGGTAACCAAGGCAACCGAGGGAGGCTTCAGGTGTTCAAGTGCAGATTAAGAGGACGGAGCCCGAAGTATTGATCACATCATGTAGACGAGAACGATGTGGGCTAGATATCAAGAAGGTTTACCAAACAAAGAGCGACCTAATGTCACTTTGAACAATATTGAACAATAAAGAAAATTCTAATTTACTGACAGTTACTTAAAAATTAGTAACTCCTATCAAAACAGATTAGACACAACCTTCAACAACTACCCCTGAATTCAGGAACGTCAGTCCATCTCCACATTCACTACATTCTGTTCATGTCAGGAACTTCTCTTGAAACTTCTGAAATTGTTAAAGTATCTTCGGTGTCAGCGTTCAGTTCACTGCAGTTACACACACGATTAAAGAAACGGAATAAAAAATAATGAGGTTCTTTTCCAGAATATTTCCAGACATCCCGTGCTGCTTTCTGACATTGCATGATACAAAATAAACTCGGCAAAAGTTGTTTTGATTTGTTCCCTGCTTGTATGTTTTCTTTTTAAAACACAGACCACGTCACTCACTCGCCAAGATATCTTTAATTTTACAACATTTAACGACACTTTACTACCAGACAGAAAGAGCTTCCTGCAGAGACAACTTATGTCAGAGGCGAGGAGAGTAGCAGGTCACAGTGGAGGCTGAAGTCAGAAGCACCCAAAGGCTTCACGGAGGCCACCATGAAGTCTATCTGATGCTCAGTTAGAGTCAGAGTTCAGCTTTGGGTGGAGCTCACACTCAACTTGTTCACTTATGCTGCCAATGCATTCAATCAGCAGCCTCTATGAGCAGCTAACATGAAACCCACTCGCTGAGCAGCTTACAACGTTTAGTCTCATTTACTGAAGTTACTTCAAGCATTACTTTAATCGCTCCCTTCAGGCTGCATACATTGTGACAAATTCCTCATTAAACCAGCGATAAACGTCCTCCAAACTGCTCCAACAGGGTCGATACTGGAGCAAAGAGGAGAGGAAGCAGCAGCTGCTGAGAGCCAGAGAATACAGACGAAGAAGAGAGTTCATGATGCAGAGCCGCCTGGACTACCTCAGAGGAGACCGGTACAGTAACGTCCAGTTATACAATTAACACGAACAATTAGCTGTGTGCAACACATCATGACGTGTGACAACACAATCCTCTTACCTCCTTCTGCTGATAAGATGCAGAGCAAGTGTGAAAATCCAAATACATCCCAGAGCCAAACTCCTCTTTAATCCACGAGTGGAAATCCCAAATTCTGAAGCACTGAAACAAACAGAGAGTTTTCTTCTGTCTGTGAACAAATGCTGAGCCGTGAACACAGATGTAATCAGCGTCATTCCCATCAGCTGTGAGTGAGCTCAGTGAAGACGGCGGACAGAGGTCACATGTTGTGTTTGAGGCTGCAAGATGAAACTTTCATAAAGTAGTTCACTGAAAGCTTATTGTCAGAAAATCAAGCCGACATTTGCATAGAAAGTTTTGAAAGAAGGTCACTGGTTTCCCTCAGGCAGTCAGACGTTTTTGAAAGGAGTCCCTGCTCACAGCTCGCTGAATTATCAAAGAATGATTACATAACTTTGACTAAACAAATGGCTGCTTAGAAAGAGCTGGAAAGCTCAGTTTAGTAAAATCCTGTTTCTTTAAAAAGATGAATAACATAAAAAATCTGCAAAGCATACATCAACCTGTGTAAACCTTGTAAATATAGATATATATATTACTAGTCCAACAGCAGTCAGCCCAGCTCGGCGTCTGTCTGTCTTTCAGCATTTTATTTCACCAAGCTCTCACCAACCACTAAAAGTTTACTTCACTGTCCATCAGGAAACTCTGTAAATCACAGAGAGTGGAGGCGGAGCAGCCGGAGGACATCAGAGCGAAAACCAGAAAACATTTTCTCCATAAAATATGATCCAGTTTCATCAAAATCAGTGAAATAGTTGGTGGTGTGTGACTTAGAAAAGTAAATAAAGTAAATATTATTTGTTGTTTTTTTGTTTGTTTTTTTTGTCCAGGGACATTTCATCATCAACAGGGGGCGCCGACGACCCCCGTTCATCTCAGACTGCCCAGCTTCACCCCCGACAGGACTCCCCCAGCAACAACATCCTGTTACTGAGCCAGAAGAAGATCACGAAGAAGAGGAATCGACGCATCCTCGACAACTGGATCACCATCCAGGAGCTGCTGGCTCACGGCTCAAGGTCGCCAGACGGAAAGAAAATCTACAACCCTCTGCTTTCTGTGACCACGGTGTGATCTGAGGACAGAGGGGAGGAGGACGAGGAGAGAGGGAGGAAAAGAAACTGACAATAACTAAAACATCAAAGTTTCAGATTTCTCTGAGCTGGAAGGAAGACAGAAACCCGTTGAAAACAGAGAGGGAGAAGGATTTGGGTGAAATAGAAGAGATTTAAAACTTAAAACTGTCGCCTGAACTGACTTTGATAGCGAGTCAGAGCAGAATGAAGGAGGGCAGAGAGAGGAGGAGTCCTGCAGGCTGAATCCGGTAACAAATGACTTCTTTAGAGATTGGATGTTCTTGTTTTTCTTTTTTTGCAGCCAAAGAAGTGCCATTGATAAACTCTTCTGCCGGTTCTGGACTGGACCCTGATCAGGAAAATGGTTTCTCAGAACCAAAATTCTGTGACATAACGAAAAAACAGCTCTCGCCTTCATGGCATCCCTTCAAACTAAGGAGGGAACAGCTTCGAAAAGGAACGAGACGGAGAACTAACAAACAGTTCACGTTCCTTCTCGAAGCCGTTCCCTCTCTGGACCTCATGAACCTGATCTGAACTTCTAGAACAAACTGAACATGTGCCATATGAAAGACACCAGTGAACACAAAGAGACGCAAACCAGGGAGGAAAAAAGGAAGAGACTGGAAGGAAGTGGAAGGAGCCAGAGGTTCAGCAAACACATGGTCAGTTGTAACGTTTGTTAGTTGTTAGCCATTGTTTGGGGCTGCCTTCTAAAAAGTTAAAATTCCACCTTGACCGCAGTGTAACCAAAAACTGCAGTTCCTCTTGTCGTCCACTTGAGGCTGGCTCCAGAAGTGAGTCAGTCTCCATAAGTCCCCATGTTCAAATGTCCAACTTCACAGCAGAAATAAACATGTTTACAGCCTGGTACAAAAAACAGTTTTGGTCTCTATAGCTAATTTCCCCGTTCATGACAACTGTACTGAGGGTGAATTTATATACAACTCACCTGTTCAAATTATATTAAGGCTTAAAGTTATGCAGAATTAAGAGCGTGGACGCTCGTTACAGATGGCTTGTTTGAGCAACCAGGCTTCATTCAGCCTGCCTCAGCTCCACCCATGCTCCACCTCTTTGACCATTTATGGATTAGTTGGCAGCCGGCGGAGGCAGGACTGCCAAGATTGAGACGACCTAAACGACCACACTGAGCTCTTCAGAAACCTGTGGGGGACGTCGACCTTTGAGAGAAGAACTTTTGAACTTTACGTATCCGTTTTCATATAAGAACAAACGTTTCAGAAGATTTAGAGGAAAAGCGACTCTTATTCTCTGAAGAAAACAAATGTACAGATATTTATGGTGTTGACGCTGGTGCAGAAGCATATTTAAAAAATAATCTTAAAGTATTATTGAGACACACAGTGGAAGATTGTACGACTGACCAACCTTCAGTATTCAGCCACCATGTGCATTAAAGGAAAGATCCACACTTTTATATCTGCTGGCTGTCAGATCGACCTTCAGTGTTTTTTTAGTTCGGACTTTTAATTTACAGGTGCATCATTTAAAAATCACTTTCCCAGAATGCCTTTTGAGCCTCCTCAGGTGAACTCCTGACTCATGCATTACATTTTTTTATTATTTTTGTGAGAGAAGACGTGTTTCTCCTGTTTGACGTCAATTTTTAAGAAATATTTTTTACCTTTAATTATATTAATTATTATATTTTAAATCGGCTAAAATATTTCAATGTGTTGCTTATTGGTTGTTCTTCCTCGGCAGCAGGATCTTCACAGAACAAAAAGGCCGGTTGTGTCCATCGTCGCATTGGACCCGTGTAAAATGAGATTAATACCGAGTAACGAAATGCATGAATTAAGTATTGAACGTTGTGGATTTTTCTTTTGGACATAATTCTTGAATCTAAAGTGGTGTAGTGTACAAAGCCTTGTGCAGACATTTCTAGTAGTGAAAGATGTGACAAACGCTGAGTAAATTAAACTAAAATGAAGTGAGATGAATGAAGCCTTCTCTGGTCTTTCTTTGAGTCACTTAACAACAAGATATTAATCATCAAGAGGAATAAAACCATGAAATATCTATTGGGTAACATGACACACACTGAAACTGAAAGACTTCAGCACTTCACAGAAGATGAACCCTTCCCATTGCTGTCGAGTTTCCTGATGTCATTTCTCCTCCCTGAGGAATAAACTGATTTAAATGTTTCCACGAGTTTCCCTTGAGCGTCACGTGCAACGTGTCTTTTCTCTGTTTGTTTTGTTATAATCAGAATCAGAAAATTTTTTATTTCCAAGTACGATTTTCACATACAAGGAATTTGTTTTGGTGTCATTTGGTGCATAACAAACATTCTCTAAAAATAGAAGAAAGATACACTCAAAAAAATGTTTTGGCCAAAATTCTGGACTCATCCATCCATTTGAATGACATAGTTTTGATATAAATTAACTAATAAACTTCATGTGAAGCAAGTAATAAGATTTCTGAAATAGTATTAATAGTAGTAAATGCATAAACCTGGTTACTACTACACTACTGTGTAGTGGAGTCACACTGAGTTTATTAGTACTATAGTAATTTGTCATGTATCTTGACCATCGATCACAGCTCGACTAGACGTCTCATGCTGTTCACAAGTCGACTTATTCCAACCTGCTGATGACACTCTGTGACGCTCTAAGCTCAGTGTCATGATGTCAAAATGTGAACAGCATGATGAAGAGGACTGTTTAAAATACAAATCTGATTTGTATTTCATCCTCATTTCCTGTTTCCTCTCTCTGTTTATGGCTCATGGGTGTGTGCCTCTAATGGGAGTCTTCCTTTCTAAACTATAAAAAACTCTAATACACACAGAGGGCATCAGTCAGAAGTACAAGTGGGATGAACTTGCCGTAAACAGGTCGTTTTCAGGCATTTGTCAAGTTAAAGTCAAAGTAAGACGTGAAGCGAGACGTCAGTCATTACATTGAGCGCCTTCAGAGGTCGACGTTTTGTTTCATCAAATTCAGAATGAGTGTCCACCACATTCTGTGCTTCTGCTTCGTATCAGGTAAGAACTGATAACCTGACTGTCTCTTTAACGCCGCACCACACACTGCTTTTGAACATTTGTCCAAATGTTTATGGCATATGTTTTTTTCAGTTATGATCTTATTCTGTTATTCTGTTGCAGTTTTGCCACAATCTAATCTAGTCTATTGTAATTAATCAAGTAATTAACCCGACACTGTAGTCAGTGTTAGACAGTAAGAACATTATGAAACATCCCACAGCTCTATGTACAACAGCAGCTGCTGTGAAGAGTTAAACTTTGCTAATGGCTGTGTCTGTATCATCTCTGCTTCTCTGTCAAATGATGGATTAGCCCTCATTCACCTGCAGTCTGATTTACAGTCAGTCTACAATACAGAAAGTACTGACCATCAGTGTTCTCTGTTCATCTTTTCAAACAGCACTGTGTGGTGGAAACTCTGTCAGTGCAAAACTGAATATTTATGCAGGAGCTGAAGGAGGAAATGGTTCAATTAGTTGCTACTTGCCAACGTCTGGAAGCACGAAGTTCTTCTGTAAGGACGAATGTAAAGCAGAAGATATTCTGATTAAAACAGATGAGGTCAGAGCTCAGAGTGGCAGATACAGCACTACATACAGAAACAACTCTTCTGTAAGAGGAATTCTGTCTGTTACCATCACACATCTGATCAAGTCTGACTCTGGACGGTATAGGTTTGGTTTGGGCAAAAATCTGGTTCCAGATTCATACTGTGACTTCGAGGTCAGAGTTTTAGACGGTGAGTTTCTACTGAAAGTTATTAAACCTGATATATTCAACATGTTTAGAGTTGAATTTATCAATATATATCAATATATTATTGTGTGACTGAGAATCTGTGTTAATGTTAAAATGTTCTGATCAGACTGCAGCCTGTTACAATTTAGCACAGACATTAACTTTTGACTTTTACTTTCTACAGCGTCACTGTTGGAAGATCACTCTGTTTTTATTCGTGCAGATACTGAGGGAGAAAATATCACATATGGATGTGCTAATACTGTTTATGGAGAGCAGAAGTTCTTGTGTAAGGGCGACTGTACAACAGAAGAGGACATTATCATTGAGACAGATAAGAACAGAGCTCAGAATGGCAGACACAGCATTGAATATAGAGAAGGATCTGTGTTTGGACTTGATGTAACCATCACAGAGGCGACCACGTCAGACACAGGACGGTACAGATGTGGTTACGGCAGAGCTTTGTCTCCAGATTCATACAGAACGTACACAATTCTTGTCCTTAGTGGTGAGTTTTTAATTAAATCTTCATAATCCATGTACCTTTCATTCAATTCATGTTCATTGTAAAATAATGTTTTAGGATGCTGAAAGTATATATATTTGGTTTAAAGCCACAGAAGTTGATAATTTGATTGTTTGATTTGTAAAATCAGGAGTGCTAAGGTTCAGAAAAAAACAGCTGGATGTTTGGCCTTCAAAATAAAAGTGCTATGTGCAGCAGTGCAGAGAGTGAAGCTGAGGGAGCTTTCACAGCAGGATAGTCCGGGGGACTCGGTTTGATTGAACAGGGAATGATAGGAAAGATTTCACACCTTCGTTTGGTTTGGTTCACTTTCACACTGCACTGTTTGGTCCGCTTTAAACAGACCAGAGTTTCCTCGGATTGTCCGCATTGTTTGGACGTGTGAAAGCTCATCTGAACTCTTTTGACTGGTACTGTATGTACACAATATATAATCGAGCATGATTTAACAGTAAAACAGTCTCTGTATCTCTATAGAACACACACCTAATGTAAAGCTAACTGATAACTGAAGAGTTATCCTGCATGCTGCCTGCTGACTTATGCTTTTATTTTTATTTTTTTATTATTCACAGCTACGACCACTTCCAAACCAAACTGGACTGGGACAACACCATCTACAGGTACATCCACACACTGTATTTGATCGATTAAAGGAGTTATCCTGCATGCAGCCTGTAAGACTGGTTCAAGTGATAGCATCATATAGGTGACGCAAATGTGACAAGCTGTGCTTTGAATATTGCACAGCTGTGGGCTGCCACATCTCCTGGAGTCTAAAAGTAATAAAAGTTAATGTAGCATTTCTCTGTATGTCGTTCAGTATCCAGGTTACTTCTTGCCTCTGATTGTATGTGTGTCCTTGGTTGGTGTGTTGATCCCTGTTCTGCTGCTCCTCTGCATATGGAAGACAAGGAGGCACGTCACCTCAAACAGCAGAAACATGGAGGTAATTTTCTCTAACTCTATACGACTCAATTAAAAAAAAACATGATCATAGGTGAGGGCTGGAACATGGATAGACTTGAAAATTGAGAGCTTTGCCTTCTGGCTCAGCTCCCTCTTCCCCTCAACAGTCCAGTACAATGTCCACATTACTGCTAAGGCTGCACTAATCCGCTGGTCGATCTCGTACTCCATTTATAAAGTATGACAAAAATACTACAATTTCCTGTCACCTTATTAAACTTGTCGACCTTCTTTTCAGTTACCTGTCGTCTATAAGAATTCGGCTCTGGCCTCCATGTGTGAAGACTCCACCAACGAGAGCAGCAAGGATTAGGAGCAGACCTGCTACACTCACACATACAGCACACAAATTATGTTTAGACTTGGATCTGTGTTTGCTACTGAGCAGTTTAACATGTGTCGATGGCGGTGGGGGAGGAATGATTTAGATCCTTTACTTCAGCAAAGTACTAATGCCACACTGTAAAAACACTCTGTACAATGAATGTTTATGAAGTTATTACTTAAATCACTATCAGGGCAGGTTTTTGATTTAATCAGTAATATGAAAAGTTTATGATTATGTAATAATCCGTGCAATCAGTATATAGTTATAATGTGACTGTGCATGTTAACATCTAATCTGTACTATTAAGTTGACAGACACTGAAGAAACAGAAATAGAACAATGTGATTGTAGTAGTTTTGGAAAACATGTTGATTTAACTGTTAGTAATGAAATGCTGATTAAAATAAAAAAATGAAGTCTGAATCTGTGTGTGAATGTGTGTACTTGCAAACCTATCTAACTGTGGACTTTGGAATCTTCACACGTTCACTAACAAGGAACTTGAAAGCTAACAGGGGACATTTTTTAGAATCATGTTAAATCATGTTAAATCATGTTAAATCATCATATAAAATGCTCTGCTAATGTTTTTTTTCATTATTATTATTTTAGCCAAGAGGGGACCTGCAGGTGTGTGAGAGTTCATGCTCAGTAGTGTCTCTGCTGGGTGATCAGAAAATTGGACGACCCACTTCACACATGTCGCTTTGAACACTCCTTCATTCTTTGAATGGCTTGTGTGTGTGTGTGTGTGTGTTACTTACAATTTTTAATAAAAAAAAAAACCAATTGAGTGGAAATGCTGGGAAGTTGTCTCTGTAAAAACAACGTGACAATGAGCTGCGGAGACAGACTCAGTGAATAAATGATGATGTAAATTAAACACGTGACATAAACGTCTTAAAGCTGGAAAGATCTTTTTTCATTCATTTTCTGTAACCAGTTATCCTAATCAGGGTCACAGGCGGCTGGAGCCAATCAGCCGGCACTGGTCGAGAGCTGGGGTACACCCTGGACAAGTTGCCAGTTTGTCACAGGGCTGACACATAGAGACATTCACCCTCACCTTCACACCTAGGGGCAATTTAGAGTCACCAATTAACCCACATGTCTTTGGACTGTGGGACGAAGCTGAAGAGAAGATGACACATTCCTATGTGTATATTATTATTATTAGTAGTATTATTATTATATACTGTTGCTGCCATTTTTACTATATACTGTTATTATTATTATATATTATTATATATATATACTGTTACATTCTGTTATATACTGTTATTATATATATATATATATATATATATATATATATATACATATTATTATTTATTATATATTATTATTATATATTATATTCATATTTATATTATATACTATATATATACTGTATTATTATTATATACTGTTTAGTTACAATAACATTACCATCATATCATCAGTACTACTACCATCATCTTGTCACTGCAACTTATCTACCTATTTATCTTTTTTTGTGTCCTTGTCCAATTCTGTGTTTTATTCTTTATTTTTTCTACCTCAGTATTTTATTCTATTGTATCTTATTGTATTCAAATACCGGACTGCTATGACGACCTAATTTCCCTTCGGGGATGAATAAAGTAATCAATCTATCAATCTATCAATCTATCTATCTATCTAAGAGAAGATGCTAACTCCACACAAAAAGGCCCCATATGACCACCGTACCACCGAGACTGTATGTACTCTACATGTCCTCATGTAAATGTCTGATTTCCATCATGTTTTCCATCCTTTGAGCTCTGACTGGAGCATCATCTCATTGCCAAAACATTGTCAAAACATAACTAAGTGTGCTCTGTAATAAGTAGTTTGTGTGTGTGTGCTGCACCGTGGGAAAAGAGGAACTTTCAAAAGGCAGAAGACATTACTGGCACTCACACAGGAAACTGTAGGGTTCCAGGTGCTGAACTAGCTAAACAAGACAGAGGTTCATTTCTACATTTGACCAGAACCCACCGATAATGAGATTGGTGAGGAAAAGTCTTGTGACACTGTCAGTAAAATGCTGCAACATTTAAATACACTTAAGTTCATGTAAATAAATTGCAGTGCGTCTGACCTGCTTTCTCTGACCTGGTTACTTAAATGCATGCACATGCAATGACTGTGTCTTACCATACAGGGGCCGATGAACGAATATAAACTTTCTTTTTTGGGGAAGTAAAAAAAACATTTGTTTAGTTGCTGACACTTTGGTATCAGAATCATGTGTCTTCACATATGAAAGGTGATGTTATTTACAAGAGTCAAATGTGTTGAGTTGACTAAACTAACTGGCATTTTTCTTAAGTTTGTTGTCAGTCATCCACCTCATCTGGGACAGCTGGTCCTCTGGTGCAGTCAGAAGAGCAGGTAGTTGAACATGCATAACCATGACAGTGGACTTCATGAGGATCCCACCAACACCTGTGAGAAATGAACAAATAAAGTTACTCCAATACTGCTTTGTCTTTGACTCATTGGTAAGAATAAAATGAGGTTATGAAGGACTGTGTGTTTTTTGTGTGTGTGTGTGTGTGTGTGTGTGTGTGTGAATTTCTTTGAATTCCTTGAATTTCCTTCGGGATCAACTGTGATATGCCAGAGTGTCCATGTAACATGCATTTTTACAGTACCTCCGAAAATCAGAGATCAGGAAACCTTAAACTTGGTTTAAAGAAACTAAAATTCAGTTCTGCCTCACCTTGACAAGTGAATCTTCTCATAATGGGAATCTGACCCTTATTTTTAGTCTTGAAGGTTGTCACAAGAACTCCTTGGATTCTTGGTAGACAGTCTTTGTGGCCCGTCGGAGGAGTCGGCTGGGTAGATCTCCCTAAGGATGGGGTGGAGAGCCGTGATCCACTGGGTCTTGATGACCCGCTGCGTTGTTTTTTCAGATGCAGTGCGCGGCATACCAACTGTACATCCATCGTCGACACCCTTGTGCGTGATAAAGTTTTTCACGGGTGGGGGTTTGTTCCCCTCAGCGTCTCAAAAGGCGCTGCTGGGCCCTTTGATTATGTGGGTGGTGTTCCGTGCCCGGTCCTCTGAAATGTGCGCCAGAAACCTGAAGCAAGCATTATATGCTTACATATGCATTTCCTTTTTGGAACTTCTTCATTTCTTAAACAGATACATACAGCAAAAACAGGACGTTGGGTGGGACAGATAACATATAAAAGCATCAGGCAGAAGTACAAAGGGACAGAGAGTGGAAGGAGTGAAGTGACAGAGGCATTTCTCCTGCAGGTCCATGATTTGTGTCCATTCAGAATGAATATCCACCGTGTTCTGTTCTTCTGCTTCGTATCCGGTAAGAACTGATAACCTGACTGTCTCTTTAACGCTGCACCACACACTGCTTTTGAACATTTGTCCAAATGTTTAATGGCATATGTTTTTTTCAGTTATGATCTTATTCTGTTATTCTGTTGCAGCTTTGCCACAATCTAATCTAGTCTATTGTAATTAATCAAGTAATTAACCCAAATTAATTTTAGCTAATTTAGCAACAGGTATTTGTTGGTAGTCCTTTATGTAGTCAGTGTTAGAGCTGTGGGATGTTTGATAATGTTCTTACTGTCTATGTACAACAGCAGCTGCTGTGAAAAGTTAAACTTTGCTAATGGCTGTGTCTGTATCATCTCTGCTTCTCTGTCAAATGATGGATTAGCCCTCATTCACCTGCAGTCTGATTTACAGTCAGTCTACAATACAGAAAGTACTGACCATCAGTGTTCTCTGTTCATCTTTTCAAACAGCACTGTGTGGTGGAAACTCTGTCAGTGCAAAACTGAATATTTATGCAGCAGCTGAAGGAGGAAATGGTACAATTAGTTGCTACTTGCCAACGTCTGGAAGCACGAAGTTCTTCTGTAAGGACGAATGTAAAGCAGAAGATATTCTGATTAAAACAGATGAGGTCAGAGCTCAGAGTGGCAGATACAGCACTACATACAGAAACAACTCTTCTGTAAGAGGAATTCTGTCTGTTACCATCACACATCTGATCAAGTCTGACTCTGGACGGTATAGGTGTGGTTTGGGCAAAAATCTGGTTCCAGATTCATACAGTAACTTCGAGGTCAGAGTTTTAGACGGTGAGTTTCTACTGAAAGTTATTAAACCTGATATATTCAACATGTTTAGAGTTGAATTTATCAATATATATCAATATATTATTGTGTGACTGAGAATCTGTGTTAATGTTAAAATGTTCTGATCAGACTGCAGCCTGTTACAATTTAGCACAGACATTAACTTTTGACTTTTACTTTCTACAGCGTCACTGTTGGAAGATCACTCTGTTTTTACCAAAGCAGTTATTGAAGGAGAAAATATCACATATGGATGTGCTAATACTGCAATAAAGCAGAAGTTCTTGTGTAAGGGTGACTGTAAGAAAAAAGAGGACATTATCATTGAGACAGATAAGAACAGAGCTCAGAATGGCAGATACAGCATTGAATATAGAGAAGGATCTGTGTTTGGACTTGATGTAACCATCACAGAGGTGACCACGTCGGACACAGGACGGTACAGATGTGGTTACGGAAGAGCTTTGTCTCCAGATTCATACAACACGATACACAGTTCTTGTCCTTAGTGGTGAGTTTTTTTTATTGAATTCTTCATAATCCATGTACCTTTCATTCAATTCATGTTCATCATAAAAGAAACTAGTTTAATATAGTTATTAGTTATTTTAAATCTCAAATGGATAATAATAATTGAGAATGAGAATGATGATGAAAGAAGAAAGAATGCAGAAAGTATATATATTTGAGTCATCATGTCAAGAATGGTTGGCCTTCAAAATAAAAGGATAAAAGTATATGTATTTTACAAATAGTTAAAAGGAAAACTTGTGCCTGTATTGAACTGCAGTGATCAGTACTGATCTTACCTTTGCATTGTGATTTCATTGTTTACAGTTCCAGTCACTACTAAACCAAACTGGACTCTTCAACCTTTATCCACATCAGCCCCATCAGCCCCAACAGAACCAACAACACAGAGTTTAACCTCCAGCTCAGGAAGTTTCACATCCTCATCAGCTTTCCCTGAAACCACCCACCAGTCGGCAGCTGAAGGCACAGTTCATGGAGTTCAAACAGGTTCAAACATTCAGATGTGAAAATAACAAAATTAAAACTGATCCGTCACAACCAACAAACAGACAAGCAACTGTCAGCTAAAGCAATTGTATAGTGAAAGCTAGCTGGTGACCTAGCTAAAGCTAAAACTAAATGTACTTGTGGATTTTTTCCAAGCTGTTATGCATCAATATGTATTTTCATTTTTAACTAAATGAGGCAGTAAATTCAGCGATGCAAAATAAAATAACATAACTAGTTTAGCAGAACAGTAACTGCCATCAGATATTTAGATTCAAGTGGGATTCATGCAATTTGGTGTGTTTAAACTACCTTCAAATCACATACGTGTATTAAATTACACATTAATTAATTGCCTTTCTTTCAATGTAATAGTAGACGAAGAGACACCTAGCAAAACATAAATAACTTACATGATCTGTGTTTTTGTCTTTTTCTGTGAACGAGCCTCCTGTAGACTAATGAATATAGATTTTACACAGTATTAAATTCTGTATTCACAGTATTGTGTCTTCATTATTCACAGCTCCAACCACTTCCAGACCAAACTTGACTCTTCGACCCTTTTCGACATCGGTCCCATCAGCCTCCTCACAAACAACAACACCAAGTTTAACCTCAAGTTCAGGAGGTTCAGGTACGGATCATGGAGTTTAAACAGGTTCAAACATTCAGACTTGAAAATAAGAAAAATAAAATTCATCAGCTCAACACAGAGAGACAGCCTAAAACTAAATGTACTTACTGAATTTTCCAAAGCTGTCATAGAAAAATATGTATTTTCATCTTTGCAATTCAGTAAATTCAGTCATGATGCAGAATAAAAAAAACTTCTGCTAAAGATAACAAAACTAGCTTGTTAGCTCAGTAACTGCCATCTGTGCTTTTGATTCAAGTGGGATTCATGCAGTTTGGTCTGGTTTATTTAGGCTGTCTGCAGAGTTTCAGGCTCAGGACCACACCTCAAATCTCACTTCCAAGCATACTCAGAAAATGATCCTTAATTTTGGACCCTGTGTGCACTTCTTCTCTGTCTCGCTCTTCCTGTCCAGCCTGCTCCCATGTTCCAGGTTACTTTTTGCCTCTGGCTGTAATTCTGTCTCTGGTTGGTGCGTTGGTCTCTGTTCTGCTGCTCCTCAACATATTGAAGACAAGGAGGCACTTCACATTAATCAACGGAAACGTGGAGGTAATTTTCCGAACTCTATACGGCCCAATTCCAATCTGGCCCCTTCACCCATAGTCTAACTATGGACGTATGGGCGAAGTTGGTTTTGTGATCCGTCAGATCCGTTACCATCTTCAGTTTGTGAGGATCTCTGACCTTTCAGAGGGATTCTTTGTAATGATGATCTAATATATTACACAACATTGTCTTCATACCCACATTTTATTTTTACTCTGTTCAAATCAAAGATAATACTGAAATAACTTTATTTATTTGTTCATCTTTTACTGAAGTTTACAGATATACACGTCAAATCAGCACAAAGTTTAGATTTTCAAACATGTTTCACTTTCACATAACAAAGAATTTGAAGATGACGATGAACTGTTGAGTTTGTAATGAGCCAAGGAAGGAACAGTGAGGTGGACTTGTTTGGTTTTGGGGAGGGGATAGAAAGAGTCTTCAGGTTTTCTGGTCTGTTACTATGACTACTACTATATTACAGTAATGATGTAATTTCCTGTCACCTTATTAAACTTGTTGATCTTCTTTTCAGTTACCTGTCGTCTATAAGAATTTGTCTCCAGACTTCACCAACGAGAGCCGCAAGGATTAAGAGCAGATCTGCTACACTCACACAAACAGCACACAAATTATGTTTAGACACCAAACTCCCTTTAAGAAATATGTCATTTGAACAATTCATCACGTGTCCGTAAAAAACACATCAGTCTAGAAACACGAGATAAAGGACGTCATATGTCCACAGTCTGACTGTCAATTCAGCATCAATATAATCCACAAAGTAGAACTGGGTTTCTGTACAAACTTTATGTTGTAGAGTTTGTCCCCTCAACAACTCAAGAACTCTCTACCATCGTTATTTTGGTGTTCGACGAGAGTAGAAATGAGGCGAACCGTTTAAAAAGTGATTTCTAACTAAAATAATCAGATCAGATACATTCCGAATCACAGATTCAAAACACTGTTGATTCGCCGTCTGTCATGTGTTTGTGACCGTATTCATCCACCCCACCACCACCTCCAGGTTCAGACTCCCTCGCTCTTTATGCTACATTACCTGCTACGGTTGGGTTCACACTGAAGCCTGGTGCATCTCACACAGAAGCTAAAGGTTTCCCTGTGCTTCTGTACAGAGAGGCGTGATAAAATGTTGTTATTTGATGCTCCTGAAATGAGAACAAGCCAGGCTTTTTTAAAAACATGATTTCTCAAAAAACATTTGATAGAAACAAGGATTAAGTTACTTAAAGTGGTCGAGAAAAACAACTTTTGATTTGATGTTTACATTTTCTGAGTCCAGTGTTTGTGTATTAATGTATTAATCTGTGCAATCACCACATGCTTATAATGTGACTATCTGTGTGTTAACATCTAATCTGTGCTTAGTTAAATTGTTTGTGTCATGTTGATTTAACTGATGTAATGAAAAATGCTGAATAAAGTAAAAGTTTACTGCAGATAAGTCATTGTGTGTGTGTGTGTGTGTGTGTGTGTGTGTGTGTGTGTGTGTGTGTGTGGAGACATTTCACATTTTCTGTTCCTGATTTTCTGGAAATTTATTTAAATTTTGCTCTAAATTTGGGTCGAAACATGACAAAGTGTGCTCTGCAATAATTAGTGTGTGTGTGTGTGTGTGTGTGTGTGTGTGTGTGTGTGTGTGTGTGTGTGTGTGTGTGCGTGCTGCACCATGGGAAAAGAGGAACTTTCAAAGGACAGGGAAGGACAAAGAAGGAGGACTTCCTGGAGAACTGCACATAGCTAAAAAAAAGTCTTGATACTAAGAACAGGAGACAATTAGTGCTGTGCCCTCGTGCTTCAAATGCCCCACAATCATCCTGATTCCTAAGAAACCCTCTATGACAGGACTGACTGACTACAATCTTTTAAAAGACTGGTGGTGTCGCACCTGAAGAACAGGTAACAGTATAAGTAGCACTACGATTTGCATATCAGGCAAACAGGTCAGTCGATGAAGCAGTCAGCATGGGACTGCACCGCATCCTGCAACACCCCGACTCCTCAGGGGACGTACAAGGAAGGCAATCATCCCACAAGTCTCCCTCTCACTGTGCCAGCCTCCAACTGTCAGTGAATCATAAACTTGACAGCAGGTGAGGCTAGAGAAGATCACATCCAGCATCTGGACAGTCAGCACTGGGGTTTCCCAGGGACGTGTGCTCTCACCAACAAGTAGACGTCAGAAGACTCCTCTCTCTTAAACTCCTAAAATATGTAATTTGTTGCAGATTTGTAGATGACACAGAAACAGTCACTCATCCGGGACAGCTGGTCCTCTGGTGCAGGGAGTTGAACACGCTCAAAACCATGGCGATGACACAGACTTCAGGGGGAACACCAGTGAGAAATGAACAAATAAAGCTACTCTGATACTGTCTTTAATATTTTTATATCTTCAAAATTGAAGCAGTAGAGTTTATTTCTCTTCACAGAAAACAAACCCTGAGGTCTGTTGATGAAGGGAACTGATTTCTTTTCTCAGAAAATCCTTTTTTATAGTTCCAGAGATGGTAGGATTACATAAGATCCCCTTTTTTTTCACATAATGGTGTCTAATATCAAGAAAACACATTATTACACATTTAATGGAGTCTAATCATTTTCATTCAAAGCATCTACCTCCTCCTGCCCTGTCCTTGATACCATTACCTCAGATACATAACACCATACCTGTAGAACTTTCCAGCAGGTGTCTCACCTGTTGGTTTCATTTTCATTACTTGATGGTCAGGACTGGTACGCCTTGCCGGTGAGTGACCGTAGACTAGCATTGCTGGTGTTTCAAATCAAGAATGAATGTGTGTATGATTTCATTGGTTAATTCTGGGTTTTGTGTTTATGTTTGCATTACAGGTTTACAACCTAATCATCGTCACTATCTAACTATCTAATAACGCCACTAACTAACAAGCTGACTAACGGTAGGCTATTGTAGTGTAGCAGCTACCTAGTGTATGGATGCTTATTGTGTATGTGTGCGTAATAAAAATCATAAAAGTGACTCGAGTTGTATCCGCCGTACTTGTCCCGATAACCCTTCCAGAGGGGAGTTTATTAAACTATAGAAGCTAGCTTAATAAAAGTCTGGACAATACCTTTTCCAGTATACTGCCCTTCATCCATTTCATCAGCATTCATGTCAACCTCCCAATCTTTCAGATTTTATTCCTTATGAGGCATCTTCAGGCCTATTTCGTTTCCCACCCTTCTTTATTGTTTCATACAATTAGACTATTTTTTTAAAAGTTTAAATGTTTTTAATTATCACACATCCTCACACATGTCAAAAGAATCCTTTATAACTGTAATGCAAATCATCTTTTATAACATACTTGTGCTGATTATTTTAGTACTTTGTATTACATAGAGTGTACAACAATACCGTACAAATTGTACACTACCATACAATTCCATGCAAAATTTTATACTACACTACCCAGCTCTCAGCAGGCACTTGTTCCAAGTCACAGCTGCATCACAGAAAAGTTGCAAACTGTAGCCACGTTCCTAAAAATACACAGAGCATTGCGAAACATAAAAATATGACAGCACACAAGATTTTGACATTATTTTTTTATTTTGAAAAAAATAAAGTTATATGCTTACATATGCATTTCTTTTTTGGGACTTCTTCATTTCTTAAACAGATACATACAGCAAAAACAGGACGTTGGGTGGACAGATAACATATAAAAGCATCAGGCAGAAGTACAAAGGGACAGAGAGTGGAAGGAGTGAAGTGACAGAGGCATTTCTCCTGCAGGTCCATGATTTGTGTCCATTCAGAATGAATATCCACCGTGTTCTGTTCTTCTGCTTCGTATCAGGTAAGAACTGATAACCTGACTGTCTCTTTAACGCTGCACCACACACTGCTTTTGAACATTTGTCCAAATGTTTATGGCATATGTTTTTTTCAGTTATGATCTTATTCTGTTATTCTGTTGCAGCTTTGCCACAATCTATCTAGTCTATTGTAATTAATTAAGTAATTAACCCAACTTAATTTTAGCTAATTTACCAACAGGTATTTGTTGGTAGTCCTTTATGTAGTCAGTGTTAGACAGTAAGAACATTATGAAACATCCCACAGCTCTATGTACAACAGCAGCTGCTGTGAAAAGTTAAACTTTGCTAATGGCTGTGTCTGTATCATCTCTGCTTCTCTGTCAAATGATGGATTAGCCCTCATTCACCTGCAGTCTGATTTACAGTCAGTCTACAATACAGAAAGTACTGACCATCAGTGTTCTCTGTTCTTCTTTTCAAACAGCACTGTGTGGTGGAAACTCTGTCAGTGCAAAACTGAATATTTATGCAGGAGCTGAAGGAGGAAATGGTTCAATTATTTGCTACTTGCCAACGTCTGGAAGCACGAAGTTCTTCTGTAAGGACGAATGTAAAGCAGAAGATATTCTGATTAAAACAGATGAGGTCAGAGCTCAGAGTGGCAGATACAGCACTACATACAGAAACAACTCTTCTGGAAGAGTATCTCTGTCTGTTACCATCACACATCTGATCAAGTCTGACTCTGGACGGTATAGGTTTGGTTTGGGAAAAAATCTGGTTCCAGATTCATACTGTGACTTCGAGGTCAGAGTTTTAGACGGTGAGTTTCTACTGAAAGTTATTAAACCTGATATATTCAACATGTTTAGAGTTGAATTTATCAATATATATCAATATATTATTGTGTGACTGTGAATCTGTGTTAATGTTAAAATGTTCTGATCAGACTGCAGCCTGTTACAATTTAGCACAGACATTAACTTTTGACTTTTACTTTCTACAGCGTCACTGTTGGAACATCACTCTGGTTTTACCAAAGCAGTTATTGAAGGAGACAGTATGACATTTGGATGCACCAATACTGTTTATGGAGAGCAGAAGTTCTTGTGTAAGGGCGACTGTACAAAAGAAGAGGACATTATCATTGAGACAGATAAGAACAGAGCTCAGAATGGCAGACACAGCATTGAATATAGAGAAGGATCTGTGTTTGGACTTTATGTAACCATCACAGAGGTGACCACGTCGGACACAGGACGGTACAGATGTGGTTACGGCAGAGCTTTGTCTCCAGATTCATACAGAACGTACACAATTCTTGTCCTTAGTGGTGAGTTTTTTATGAATTCTTCATAATCCATGTACCTTTCATTCAATTCATGTTCATTGTAAAATGTTTTAGGATGCTGAAAGTATATATATTTGGTTTAAAGCCACAGAAGTTGATAATTTGATTGTTTGATTTGTAAAATCAGGAGTGCTAAGGTTCAGAAAAAAACAGCTGGATGTTTGGCCTTCAAAATAAAAGTGCTATGTGCAGCAGTGCAGAGAGTGAAGCTGAGGGAGCTTTCACAGCAGGATAGTCCGGGGGACTCGGTTTGATTGGACAGGGAATGATAGGAAAGATTTCACACCTTCGTTTGGTTTGGTTCACTTTCACACTGCACTGTTTGGTCCGCTTTAAACAGACCAGAGTTTCCTCGGATTGTCCGCATTGTTTGGACGTGTGAAAGCTCATCTGAAGTCTTTTGACTGGTACTGTATGTACACAATATATAATCGAGCATGATTTAACAGTAAAACAGTCTCTGTATCTCTATAGAACACACACCTAATGTAAAGCTAACTGATAACTGAAGAGTGCTGACTTATGCATTTTTTAAATTCATTTTTATTTTTCTTCACAGCTACGACCACTTCCAAACCAAACTGGACTGGGACAACACCATCTACAGGTACATCCACACACTATTCGATCTATCAAAGTCTGACTGATCCCAGACGATGTTCTTCTGGTTTTAGGATTTGCATATTTTTTGTTTGTCCCACATGTCGTCATCTTCAATGAAGAAGCGTCTGTAAGACAAACTTTTTCTTCTCTTTAAGCTCACACAGGTGTGCTGCTGTATGTGATTGTGATTCTTGTCATCGCTGTCATCATCATGGGGCTGGCACTGATGATAATATGTATTCAGAGAAACAACAGACCTGATGGTGAGGCAACAAGAGGAAAACATTATCACCAAATATGGCATTTCAGTCAGCACATTCAGGTCATTGTTGACAGTTGACGAAACGCCAACACAAGACCGACCAATGATGAAACTTCATCACTCACCCGGTGATAGGTCTGAACCCATTTTGCTGCAGTTCAGCCAAAGAAGTACATAAAACAAATAATAATAATACCTGCTGTATTAAAAATAGAAGACATACAAAATGGCGACAGGAATAGTGCCATTAGCAACGTAGTATATATCACAAGTTTAATAAAGTTGGTGTGTGTCTGACAGAAAGGAGGGCGGGTTGTTAGACTTTAGTATGAGGTTGCAGTGGTTAGCAGGGGGGAAGTAAAGACTTCAGTAGACTGACAGACCGTGGGAAGAAGCTGTTACACAAGTCTCGTGGTTCTGGCCCGGATACTACGTAACTTCTTGATGGCAGTGGGGTGACTCCTTCTCGAGGAGTCTTTGATAATGTAAATGTCCTGATCTCTTCCCATTACACACATTAGACTTCACACACATTATTATAACAGAAAAATATTTGGTCTCTTCCACAGGTTTGAGGACCAGAGGAAAGTCAGACGGCACAAACATGGAGGTGACTTCCTTTAACTCTTTGTTTACTCTCTTGGCTAAGATGTGCATCAGATTGTCATTAGAGATAACCTGATACTGTTCCTAATATATCGGCTAAAATGAACCAGATCATACGCTGATTCTTTCTTTACTCAACACGGCTGTGTTTAGCCACCTTTAAGGCTGATTTATACTTATATGTAGGTCCTTGTTGTAGAGGCTACCCTGTAGTCTACACAAGGACCTTAAATAATCTAATTTCCTTACTGTCTATCATTCATATTTTTAGCACCACTGCTGCCATAGCATGGAGTGCTATGAATCTAAAATATAAAACCTTTTCTTTTGGTTACACTTTGTTTTGTTTACCACATAACTCCATGTGTTATTTCATAGTTTGGATGTCTTCAGTTTAAAATTATTAAAACCTTTTGATTGAGAAGGTGTGTCCATATTTTTGACTGGTGTTTTTTGGTTCAGGTTTACGACTATGAGAACTGTCCTGCAGTTCATAATCATGAAGACTCCACCTACCAGAGCCTCAATCCAGCCACCATGGACGAGGACCAGACCTACTCTGCGCTCACACACACATAATACATAGTCAGTGTTCCTCAAAGGTCCAGTTTGTATGTCGGCCCTGAGAACTCAGTGTACTGCAGCTTAAGAAAACATTAGAAAACGTTAGCACAACATTTAGCATGAAAAAAAAAAAATGGAAGCAAATGATTTGTTTTCTGTATTTGCATTTAATTTCACATGCCACATTGCCACATACATGTTTTGATGTTTTTGTGTGTGATGAAGAATTTCTTGATTTTATGTTTTCTTACTTCAGGACCTCCGTACATTATCTGTAATATCTTCTATATCTATATACTGTATTACATAATAATTTATGTAGCACTTCTCAAGAGCAAAACTCTTTCGTGTAAGCTAAAATGAAGTTCAGTTAAAAGATATAAAGTCAGTCTACTATAAAAAAAAGGGCATAAAAGAGGTGAAATAACAATAACTTAGAAAAAGGACATAAAATGAGACAGAGGGCAGCTATAGGTGTGAACACAGCTTTTATTTTGAAAAGTTTACATCATTAGACAGCATTTGTCAGGTCACATATATCAACTATGTTTCATTTTAGTCTTAACTCTAAATGTCTCAGCAGGTTTTTTTCAGTGAAATGCTAAAACCTACGTAAGAACTAGTTTAGTAGAAATTGTTTTAATTTAGTGAAGCATAAATCTCCATTTAGAAAACTCTTATCTTTAAAAAGATTAAGTTTGACTTTACAAACAACAGATTGAATTTACTGTGGATATCTATGGATGTGAGAGGATGCTGGTCTTACATCTACCATAACTGTTGGGTTAGTTTTCTTATTGTCATCAGCTGGGCAGCAATGCCTAAAAAAACACAAATTTATGGTTTCCTACACTTATGCATTTCAATTACATAGAAAAATTACATCCATTTGAATCACATAGTTTTAATATAAATAAACTAAGAAGCTTAATATGAAGCAAGTAATAAGATTTATGTAACAGTAACAAATAAACTCAAAATGACTGCATTCATTTTCACTGTTGGGTTTGGGCAAACAAATTGGCTTTATTAATATTGAATACATAAACCTGGTTACTACTACACTACTGTGTAGTGGAAACACATTGAGTTTATTAGTACTATTACACAAATCTTTATATTTGATTCACATTAAGTGTATTAGTTAATTTATATTAAATCTATGTAATTCAAATGGATGAAAGTTTTCTATGTAATTGAAATGCATAGGTTCTGCATTTTGGCCAAAATCTTTTTTTGAGTGTTTTGATGGATTAAATGGCTCACACAGTGCCAATGAATGAATGAATGAATGAATGAAACCTTTTATTGCCCTATGAGATTCTGCTTTTATATAAATTATATAAATGTCAAAAAGAACATCAACCACATATGACATAAAGATTTTAAGCATCATAAAGACTTCATGAAAAATATTTTTATATTTTATATATTTTTATATAAGAAATTTGTAGTTGAGAAAGATGTTTTATGATTTAATATAATGAAGTAATTTCTATGTCATGACAAAATGTTTTTCTTATTTTCTAATAACAGGCGACTAAAGTAAGTACACAGATGTAGCTGGTGTAACTTTATTATTTTTATCTTCATCTCGTTATTTTCTTTCTTTTTGTCTTTTGTATATTTTTAATAATCTTAATGTTTCTGTTATGTATTTATAAGCTAATGTGGATTCTCTGCTCAATAATATAAAAATAGCCACAAGTGTCGATTGATGGGATCCAAGCATAGTGGATGTTTTTAAGAGGACCAGAATTCCTACAGTGCCATCTATTGGCCACTGGTGTTAAATTTCTTATGGTCACTTATACATCATATGTACACATATCCTGAGGCGGTTTTGAGGTTTATGTTTCCTGTTTTATTTTGTAGTTCTCCCCTCTCTGTGTCTTTTATTTCTACTTTCTGCCTTTGTTTTCCCGCCAGTTTTTGATTCTGTTCCACCCTGATTTGTTTCACCTGTGCATTTGTCCTGCCTCATTACTTAGTTCCTCTGTATTCTTTGTGTCTTGGTCTGTTTGTGATGTGTCTGAAGGTATCTGTTGCCTGTGTCGCCTGTGTTACCCATGTTCCTGCCAAAGTTCTGTATTGTGTTTATTGGATTCTATTTTTGTCTGGACTGCCAGCCGCCTATAGTTTGTTTTGTGTTTCATCCTTTGTGTTCATTCCAGGCAAGTAAGTGATTAGAGTAACTTTTGGTGCACATAACTCTGTGTCTGCATTTGGGTCCATTCCTGAACTCCTCCATATACACTACATTTGTCTTAACAAGTGTTAAGGAAATATGACATCCACCCAACTCCTTTTGCTTATGTTTATCCTCATTAACACATTCCAGATCCTGCTGGAGGATCCTGAGGCATTTTCAGGACAGATGGGTTTATAGTCCCTCCAGCTAAGAGAAACTTCATAATTGCCAAAAAAAAAACAAGTTTGTTCTCTTTCAGCAGTCTGCAGACATACATGTTTCTTTTTTGTTCAAAGATTTCTCATTTTGTCAGTGAAATATCAGAAGATTGTGCAAGAATTGCGTCTAAAATTTCACACAGTCCAAACTTTCATGCAAAGACCATGAAACCCATGCAAGTAACCCTTTTTACATGCTCTCCATTAACCTACAGATTCCTATTTCTCCTGTTCCTCCTGATAGTCTGAAATGCTGCACGGTGCTGCTTGTCTGTCTCTCTGCTGTCTATGTCCTGCCCGCAGCATCATGCTGCAACGTTATCATATATCAAATATCAATTAGAATTTGACTGCGTCACAGATCTGTCTTGTCATTTTCAGAATCGGTTTGTAAAGTCTGACACAGAGCGTCTCCTGTTGAAAAAAGTGTATCCAAATTCATAATAACTTTATTTATATAGAACTTTATCAAAGTGTAAAAACACGAGAAATTACCAGAGAATGAAAGATAGAATTGATCCAGTTGTAATTAAAAAAAAAAAACAGAAGAATGATTTTGAAATTTCCCCTTAAACGTTATAAATAACTTTGCTGTTTTTTTTTCACATTATTACGTAAAGTATGAGGAAGTTCACATACAACATGTTATACTGGACTGGACTCACAACACTCATGCACTTTATAAGAAAGGCCAGAGCAGACTCTATCTGCTGAGGAAACTGAGGTCCTTTGGGGTGCAGGGAGCACTCCTGAGGACCTTCTTCGACACTGTTGTGGCATCAGCCATTTTCTTTGGAGTGGTCTGCTGGAGCAGCAGCATCTCAACCGCTGACAGGAAGAGACTTGACAAACTGATCAAGAAGGCCAGCTCTGTCCTGGGATGCCCCCTCGACTCAGTACAGGTGGTGGGAGAGAGGAGGATGATATCTAAGCTATCATCAATGATGGACGATGTCTCCCACCCCATGCAGGACACCATCACTGCACTGAACAGCTCCTTCAGCAATAGACTCCTTCACCCCAAATGTGTGAAGGAAAGATATCGTAGGTCCTTCCTTCCTGCTGCTGTCAGACTGTTTAATAACCAGCACTGCTCCCAGTAAACCACATACACTCACAAGGACTACTTCTCAATTCACACTCTGTCACCATGTGCAATATAATAATAATGTAAATAATAATAACTTGCAATAATAATAATGTGCAATAAGTACTCCACAGTGCAATTTAATTATCCCCTGTGCAACTGCTGTTGTTGTTTCTTTTTCTATTGTCTGTTCTGTACATAGTGTTTTATATTATATTATAGTGTTTATAGTGTGTTTATAGTGTTTTTTATTATATTATTTTTTTCCTATTTCTTATTCTTATTTATGCTAATAGCTCTTTTTCTGTCCACTTTGCTGCTGCAACATTGTGAATTTCCCCATTGTGGGACAATAAAGGTCTATCTTATCTTATCTTATCTTATCTTATATGCCAAGACAACATGATATTTTTCTGTTTAATTTAGTTCATAGTAAGACATTTCAGTCATTTGTGTACCCTTCTTGTGTCCCTCTCTAATCCCAGTCTCTCATGCAGGTTACTTCTTGCCTCTGATTGTATGTGTGTCCTTGGTTGGTGTGTTGATCATTGTTCTGCTGCTCCTCTACATATGGAAGACAAGGAGGCACGTCACCTCAAACAGCAGAAACATGGAGGTAATTTTCTCTAACTCTATACGACTCAATTAAAAAAAAACATGATCATAGGTGAGGGCTGGAACATGGATAGACTTGAAAATTGAGAGCTTTGCCTTCTGGCTCAGCTCCCTCTTCCCCTCAACAGTCCAGTACAATGTCCACATTACTGCTAAGGCTGCACTAATCCGCTGGTCGATCTCGTACTCCATTTATAAAAGTATGACAAAAATACTACAATTTCCTGTCACCTTATTAAACTTGTCGACCTTCTTTTCAGTTACCTGTCGTCTATAAGAATTCGGCTCTGGCCTCCATGTGTGAAGACTCCACCAACGAGAGCAGCAAGGATTAGGAGCAGACCTGCTACACTCACACATACAGCACACAAATTATGTTTAGACTGGGATCTGTGTTTGCTACTGAGCAGTTTAACATGTGTCGATGGCGGTGGTGGAGGAACGATTCAGATCCTTTACTTCAGCAAAGTACTAATGCCACACTGTAAAAACACTCTGTACAATGAATGTTTATGAAGTTATTACTTAAATAACGATCAGGGCAGGTTTTTGATTTAATCAGTAATATGAAAAGTTTATGATTATGTAATAATCCGTGCAGTCAGTATATAGTTATAATGTGACTGTGCATGTTAACATCTAATCTGTACTATTAAGTTGATTTGCGAACCTATCTAACTGGCACCAAGATGTTTGCAGCAGTCCTATAAGATGCGTGGTGGGGCCTCCGTGGATCAGACTTGTTTGTCCAGCACATCCCACAGTCAACAGCTTGAACCCATTGTTGTGTTCCTATAACCATTCCTACTTGCCCATTTTTCCTGCTTCTAACACGTCAGTTCTGAAGACAAAATGTTTTTGCATATGCCACCCACTGACAGGTGCCATGATAAGGAGATAATCAGTGTTATTCACAATGTTATGACTGAGCAGTACATTTATTATCCTAAATACAGAAGTATTATCTTTCTTTGTGTCTAGATCTTGTGTATCTTAAGAGCAACAACTGTATCAGAGGAAGCTAATCTTTGCTCAATAAAAATATAAAAATGGCCACAAGTGGTGATTTACAGGAGTGCAGAGCATGTTTGTTTGTTTGTTTTAGAAGACTGCTTGAAAAGCTTGAAGAAGAGAAATCCTACAGTATCACCTAAGTACACACATCCACCATCCATCCATCCATTTCCCTTCACTTATTCTTATCCCCAATGACACATTGCAGATCCTCCTGAAGGATCCTGAGGCATTTTCAGGACAGATGGGTTTATAGTCCATTCAGCAAGTCCTGGATCAAATATGTTGTTATGACATCAATGCTAAAAGTTGAGGTGAAACCACTTTCTCTAAAAGGTTGGACAAAAACAGAATTTTGGGAATGGTTACAAACAGAAGGATAAGGCTTGGGTTTCTTTAAAAGGGGCTGGACCACTGCATGTTTAAAAGTGACAACGAAGACAAACTTAAAAGACAAACTGATCTACTGCTGCCCACACGCTCCAATTAGGAAAATTCATCAGCTCTGCATCAGCCTTCTGGGGGCAGTTGCTTTCATAAAAAGACCCACTTTTATTCTCTGGCATTTAAGTGTGTTTAAAATTTAGTTTTATTTTATAACAACCTATTTACTTTTAAAGTGTCTTATACTTGAAACTTGATTTTACTGGAAGTTGTAAGGTGCAAATTTACTTTTAGTAAATGGACACTTGGATATTTAGAGATTAGAGATTAGAGTCTTTATTGTCATTGCACGGTAGTACAGAGTACGTTAGCACAACAAAATTGGGGCACAGCTCTCCCGTCAGTGCAAAAAGTCAGATAAATAATAAATAACTAAACAGGTCAGCACTTCAAAAGAAAAAGAGAACACTACATACACATTACAAAGTAAGGGACTATAGACAGGACTGTAAACAGAGACATAAAGTTATAAATGATTTTGAACACTGTACATATATGTTGGGTATAAATTATTGCACTTCTGAGAAAGAAAGGTTATTGCACATGTCTTTTGTGGTCAAGTATTGCAAGCGTCTTTATTGCACTGGCCCGTGGCTGAGACAACACGTTTGTGTCAACTGTTTTCATTTAGCAGGACTATGGCCCTGTTGTAGAAACTGTCCCTCAGTCTGTTAGTTTGAGTTTTAAGCACCCTGTAACGTCTACCACAGGGCAGCAGCTGAAACACCCGGTGTCCTGGGTGTGTACTGTCTCTTAGAATGCTGCGTGCCCTTCTCAGACAGCGGGTGCTGTAGAGGTCCTGTAGGGAGAGGAGAGGGTGACCGATGATCTTCTGGGCGGTGTTAATGACCCTCTGAAGTGCCTTTCTGTGTGCCAAGGTGCAGCTGGAAAACCACACACAGATACAGTATGTCAGTACACTCTCGATGGAGCAGCGGTAGAAGACGGTCAGCAGCTCCCTCTTTAGGTTGATCCTCCTGAGGATTCTCAGAGAGTGGAGCCGCTGTTGGGCCTTCTTGACGACTGCTGAGCTGTTAGAGCTCCATTAGAGGTCTGCGTCCATGTGCACTCCCAGGAACTTGAAGCTGGGCTCCCTCTCCACAGACTCCCCGTTTATGCAGATGGGCTGCAGGTCAGTCTTCCTCCTCCTGTAGTCCACGATCACCTCCTTCGTTTTAGAGGTGTTGAGGACCAGGTTGTTATCAGCACACCACCCGACCAGCCTCTGGACCCCCTCCCTGTAAGCAGTCTCGTCACCTCCAGAGATTAGTCCCACTAAGGTGGTGTCATCTGCGAATTTAACAATGATGTTATCTGGGTGGGTGCTGACACAGTCAAGGGTGTACAGAGTGTAGAGCAGAGGACTCAGTACACAGCCCTGTGGGGAGCCGATGTTGAGGCTGAGGGCTGTTGAGAGATGGGCCCAACTCTGACTCTCTGTATACGGTTGGAGAGGAAGTCTCTAATCCAGCAGCAGGTGGTGGCTGGGAGTCCGATGTCCAGCAGTTTTCCTGTCAGTCTGTCCGGGAGTATGGTGTTGAAGGCAGAGCTAACTGACTATCTGACTGCAGTTCTAAATGAATGAACCAGTATAACACTGAGGTGCAGTCATGTGCAGTAGAAACAAAGACTGACGGAGAAGGGAGGAGAGTAGAGCTGTGTGTTGTGTTTAGAGGAGGGACTCCATCATTTAAAGAAGTGAAGAAGTTCCTGGTTTGACACTTAAGAAGGAAGAGAGGCGACAGGAAACATTCAGTGCCTCGTCATCATGAACGTCCGTCACACTTTGATCTGCTTCTTCTTCCTCTGTGAGTACATTCACGTTGTATTTCTGTCACTCTCTTCTTATTACTGAATTTTTACTTGTTTCTGTATTACTTGATGATTGATGTATTAATGTGAATTAATTGTGAACCAACTGTCTTATCGTCCATTAGAGTGACTTGTTACTTCCTCAAAACAGACTGACTTGTTCAGGGGCTTCCAACTTTCACACAATTACCGTGAGACCCATGCAAGTAACCCTTTTCACATGCTCTCACACCGCGTCCATTAACCTACAGATTCATATTTCTCCCTTTCCTCCTGACAGTCTGAAATGCTGTGCCGTGGAGAAATTCTATTGCATTACCAAAAACCAAAGAGAAATACTGAGATAAAGAGTTGGACAACCACAACTGTCTTTTAAAATGTATTTCTGTGCAGAAGGATCAGTCAGAAACAGAGTACACAGGCAGTCTGTCAGTGAGGCCCAAAGACAAAGTGTGTGCAGGAGATAGTTATACCAAAGTACAAGCTGATATTGAAAGAGGAAGTTTCTGGTTATGTGGTCTGTGGTTGCTTTTAAACAGCTAGGGCAGACAGGCTGCATTAATGCAGGATATGCAAATGCATGGTATATGTTCCTCGCTGCATTAACACGGGAAGGGAGGCCTCAAAGCCCCTCCCTCATGAAACATTATGTATGTTAAAATGTGTTGTGTGCAAATCATCGTCATGTTTGTATCCATCCTCAGTCTTATTGGTCAGACAGGTCCTCTGGATAACATCTTCATTAAGAAGTTGAACTGTCTCTGAGCCTTCAGTAAATATTCACTTAACATGTGACCACAGCACCTCTGACATAATGAATGAGAAAAATCTGACAAATCCAAACAAAACAGTTTCTTTGGGCTACAAGCAAAATCTTGATACTTGAATAGATACAATAAAGTATCTATCTATCTATCTATCTATCTATCTATCTATCTATCTATCTATCTATCTATCTATCTATCTATCTATCTATATATATATCTATCGATTAGCCCTCATTCACCTGCAGTCTGATTTACAGTCAGTCTACAATACACAAAGTACTGACCATCAGTGTTCTCTGTTCTTCTTTTCAAACAGCACTGTGTGGTGGAAACTCTGTCAGTGCAAAACTGAATATTTATGCAGCAGCTGAAGGAGGAAATGGTACAATTAGTTGCTACATGTCTCTGTCTGGAAGCACGAAGTTCTTCTGTAAGGACGAATGTAAAGCAGAAGATATTCTGATTAAAACAGATGAGGTCAGAGCTCAGAGTGGCAGATACAGCACTACATACAGAAACAACTCTTCTGGAAGAGTATCTCTGTCTGTTACCATCACACATCTGATCAAGTCTGACTCTGGACGGTATAGGTGTGGTTTGGGCAAAAATCTGGTTCCAGATTCATACTGTGACTTCGAGGTCAGAGTTTTAGACGGTGAGTTTCTACTGAAAGTTATTAAACCTGATATATTCAACATGTTTAGAGTTGAATTTATCAATATATATCAATATATTATTGTGTGACTGAGAATCTGTGTTAATGTTAAAATGTTCTGATCAGACTGCAGCCTGTTACAATTTAGCACAGACATTAACTTTTGACTTTTACTTTCTACAGCGTCACTGTTGGAAGATCACTCTGTTTTTATCCATGCAGATACTGAGGGAGAAAATATCACATATGGATGTGCTGATACTGTTTATGGAGAGCAGAAGTTCTTGTGTAAGGGTGACTGTACAAAAGAAGAGGACATTATCATTGAGACAGATAAGAACAGAGCTCAGAATGGCAGACACAGCATTGAATATAGAGAAGGATCTATATTTGGACTTTATGTAACCATCACAGAGGCGACCACGTCGGACACAGGACGGTACAGATGTGGTTACGGCAGAGCTTTGTCTCCAGATTCATACAACACGTACACAATTCTTGTCTTCAGTGGTGAGTTTTTTATGAATTCTTCATAATCCATGTACCTTTCATTCAATTCATGTTCATTGTAAAATAATGTTTTAGGATGCTGAAAGTATATATATTTGGTTTAAAGCCACAGAAGTTGATAATTTGATTGTTTGATTTGTAAAATCAGGAGTGCTAAGGTTCAGAAAAAAACAGCTGGATGTTTGGCCTTCAAAATAAAAGTGCTATGTGCAGCAGTGCAGAGAGTGAAGCTGAGGGAGCTTTCACAGCAGGATAGTCCGGGGGACTCGGTTTGATTGGACGGGGAATGATAGGAAAGATTTCACACGTTCGTTTGGTTTGGTTCACTTTCACACTGCACTGTTTGGTCCGCTTTAAACAGACCAGAGTTTCCTCGGATTGTCCGCATTGTTTGGGCAAGTGTGAAAGCTCATCTGAACTCTTTTGACTGGTACTGTATGTACACAATATATAATCGAGCATGATTTAACAGTAAAACAGTCTCTGTATCTCTATAGAACACACACCTAATGTAAAGCTAACTGATAACTGAAGAGTTATCCTGCATGCTGCCTGCTGACTTATGCATTTATTTTTATTTTTATTTTTTTATTATTCACAGCTACGACCACTTCCAAACCAAACTGGACTCAACAACCTTTTACAACAT
>OX336891.1:62500-145520 GCA_946959425.1 Argyrosomus regius | reverse complement strand
GAGAGAGAGAGAGAGAGACAGAGAGAGAGACAGAGAGAGAGAGACAGAGAGAGAGAGAGACAGAGAGAGAGAGACAGAGAGAGACAGAGACAGAGAGAGAGAGAGAGAGAGAGAGAGAGAGAGACAGAGAGAGAGAGACAGAGAGAGAGAGAGAGAGAGAGAGAGAGAGAGAGAGAGAGAGAGAGAGAGAGAGACAGAGACAGAGAGAGAGAGAGACAGAGAGAGACAGAGAGAGAGAGAGACAGAGAGAGAGAGAGACAGAGAGAGAGAGAGAGAGAGAGAGAGAGAGACAGAGAGAGAGAGACAGAGAGAGAGAGAGAGAGAGAGAGAGAGAGAGAGAGAGACAGAGAGAGAGAGACAGAGAGAGAGAGAGAGAGAGAGAGACAGAGAGAGAGACAGAGAGAGAGAGAGAGAGAGAGAGAGAGACAGAGAGAGAGAGAGAGAGAGAGAGAGAGAGAGACAGAGAGAGAGAGAGAGAGACAGAGAGAGAGAGAGAGAGACAGAGAGAGAGACAGAGAGAGAGAGGGAGAGACAGAGAGAGAGAGAGAGAGACAGCGAGAGAGAGAGAGAGAGAGAGAGAGACAGCGAGAGAGAGAGAGAGACAGAGAGAGAGACAGAGAGACAGAGAGAGAGAGAGAGAGAGAGAGAGACAGAGAGAGAGAGACAGAGAGAGAGAGACAGAGAGACAGCGAGAGAGAGAGAGACAGAGAGAGAGAGAGAGAGACAGAGAGAGAGACAGAGAGAGAGAGAGAGACAGAGAGAGAGACAGAGAGAGAGACAGAGAGAGAGAGAGATGGGGAAAGAGCCACAGGTCGGATTCGGGGTCGCCGCGGCGAGGACTGAGCCTTTGAACACGAGGCGGATGCTGAGCTAAACGACAGTCCTGTTTTCTTTTGTTTGTACATGAACGTAAATGTGACTGTGAGTTCATGATGAAACGTGTTACCTTGGAGCTCTGGCTTGTGACTGGACAGGATCTGGTAGTAGATGTGGTAGCTTCTCTCTCCGGGCTGCTGAAACACGACTCTGGACTTTTCTAGAAGGTCTGAAACACACAAACACACATTCATGTAAAACACAGAGGAGTTCAGAGGATGGAGCGGAGAAGAGTTCTGATTCATTGTCAGACTTTAATAAGAGACTAATTTAAATGAGGCGACTTTTCTGATGAATGGACGCTGTCGTTTGACTCACAGATGTCGATGTCGGCGGACGCCAGCTTCCCGGTCGGCCCAAAATGGATTCTGATGAATTTTCCCTTAAAACACACAAACAGACTCTTTAAACACACACAGCGACGGAGGAAGATCCTTTACTTAATCTATATGTATGATCAGTAAAATGTATTCATCTCTCACGAAGCGAGAGGAGTTGTCGTTGCGGATGGTTTTGGCGTTGCCGAACGCCTCCATGGCAGGATTGGCTTCGATGATCTGGTCCTCTAAAGAGCCCTGAATGGACGAGACACAGAGAGGTTTGAGACACACGATAAACATCATAAACCAGTCAAGCTTGTCATGAAGACAAAGACTCACTCCTTTCTTCACGTTTTCTCCGAGAGCAGCGACGATGGCAAAGTACTGAATGACCCTCTTGGTGTTGACGGTTTTCCCGGCGCCGGACTCTCCACTGACCGGACGACAAACACAGAAAGACTTTTTGTTTAACGGTAACGTGCCCTCAGAAAACATGCTACTGTCATGCAGATTGATCCACGTGTTCAGTCAGATTAAATGATGCTGATGAGACGTTACAGACGTGTTCATCACTCAGAGATTGAATGTTACTGAGCCAGAGGTGGAAGAAGTTCAGAAGAAGAAGTACTGCAGCTTGGTTTGTGGCCCTACGCTTCAAATCATGACTGTAGGTACGCATCTAAGTACCCTGACGGAGTATAAAGAGAGATAAAGTCCTCATGGTGGAGGTGAGGTGGATGAATGAGTCAAACAAACAAACGCAGGACTTTCTTTCAGGATCGTGAAACCAAAACTCAACGTTGACTCGGTTTCATATACGTTACGTCACAAAGCACCGTCTTTTCCTCAACTTAACCAAACTGCAACATATTCAAGAGGGTCAAATCTGCGGCAACTGGACTTGGACTTGGTTGTCACGGATCTACAACCAAGTCCAAGTCCAGTTGCCCCAGATTTGACCCTTCTTGAAGAAAGATGACCTGGATGACTGAGAACCTTCACAGACTTTTGAATTTGATGTTTAAGAAGGTGTGTCAGGTGGTACCTGACTTAAATAAGTTACATAGGTTAACTCATGTAGCCTATATACAAACAGTCTTCAAGTCTTCGACTCATCCATCCACAACAACCTCCTCCATGGAGGCACATCCAGCAGTCTGAAGCGACCACTATTTGACGTGTCGGTGATGAGAACGTGTTGCTTGTTGAAGCATGTGGAGCATCAAATCAACCTATAATGTCAAAACGGTCGTGACTTACGTGATCAGCATCGACTGGTTCTCCCGATCTGTGGAGGAAAATGAAGCCGAGTGAAGGAACAGTGGAGGAACAAGAGGAACCATCAGGAGACGATGGACACAGGACTTCTATTTAAAGGACTGAATTCAACCAATAATCCAACAGTATGAAGACTAACGCTAACAGACTGGCTGGTTGGAGCAAAGTTAACCTACAGGGTTAATGTCAGAGGTCAGAGGTCAGAGGTGACTCACTCTGCAGCAGGTCGGTGTAGGCGTTGTCGGCGATGGCGTAGATGTGTGGCGGCGTATCTGCACGACGCCTCCCTTTGTAGGCCGACACCACCTCAGGAGTGTAGACCGGCAGCCATTTGTACGGGTTGACCGTCACACAGAACAGACCGGAGTACGTCTGAAAGTAGAGATGGAGGATGAAGACGACGCTGAGCAAAAGGTTTGGATTGTTTCCCAGTCATGAGTGATTGTGTGTATCAGAGTACTGACGTAGATCATCCACATGCTGTATCTCCTCCTCAGGTTGAAGAGGACCGAAGCTTCGTTCAGGTGAGTCAGCATGGCCATGTCCTCCATCATGTCAAACTTCGGAGGGTTCATCGGCTGGAGGTCGTCTTCTTTCACGATCAGAAACTGAAACATGTAAAACAACATGAACGATCAGCTGTGCAGAGGACAGCATTAGCATTAGCATTAGCTGAATGATGGCTAACCCGCCCGTCCTTGGTCTCCACGGTAGTCTTGTCTCCATTCAGCTCTCTGATCTCCACCTCTGTGTACGCTTCAGCATCGTCAGGCATCCAAACTCGCTTCGTACCTGCGAGATGAAAAAAGACAGAACGTCTTTAATATTTACACGTGGCAGAACATGAACCTGCCTCGTCTTTGACCCACAGAGTGTGTGAATGTAAGCCTGTACCATCAAAAGCCTGAGCTTTGGCCGCCAGGTGCTCCAGGTTGGTGAGACGAAGGTAATGACCAGATTCTCCGAACTCCGTCATATCCAGGAACCGAGACATCTGAACACAAGAACACGAGAACATGAGAACATGAGAACATGAGAACACGAGAACACGAGAACACGAGAACATGAGAACATGAGAACACGCGTGTCCTTTAAAGATTCTGCAACATTTTACATTTTTGCATTCCGTCGTCATTCTAAGAAAAAAGAACGCTCCTCCGTCTGCATGTCGAGGTGTCCTTGGACAAAATATTGAACCCCAAACTGCTCCGCCTGAACTAAGAACAGCCTCGTGTCTGGGCACTTCACTTCTTAACGTGTGACCGTCACACTGTCCTAACTCTCGACAATATAACAGAGAGTGACTGACACGTCCTGATACCGCTTCTTATTATTTAAGGCATTATTCCTCACGAACATCTGGAAAATAAAGACCAAGAAGTCTCTTCATGTCAGCAGCTCTGCGCTTCAAGGCCACATGATTAAACATGACACATATACTAATTATATATTAATTAGCAGACTGAACAGTTTGCTGTGTTTCCTTGTTACCATATCTGAAGTTACATGAAACAAACTAGTCACCAACGCTTCGCTGCATATTTAAACAGTTTGTGATAGTTTACTTTTGTTTGTCCATGCTCCGGACAAAGGATGACAGGACAGTTTGTCTTTGTCCTTTCTTGTCCGACACCTGAAGCTTGGCGGGAAAAACCTCCTGTAGAAAGCAGCGCTCTGTCCGGACACCTCTGTGCTGTGATCCGGGAACATGTGGACTTCTGTCCCGCGGAATAACAGTGGACCTTCTTTTATTGAGAGCTTCAGAATGCGCTCTTTGCTCTTTGGTAGTGATGAACGGGCGAGGAGCATCACCTGAGCTGCGTCTCTGCGCTGCCGCCCTGCGCTCCCTGTGCGCTCTGTGCGCTCTGTGCGCGCTCGGTGCGCGCCCGGTGCGCGCCCTGTGCGCTCTCTGTGCACTCTGTGCGCGCTCGGTCTTCTCTGGTATCCCCGTAATGAGAATATTATTTCGTCTCGACCTGTTTTCCAAATCATCCGTCTTGTCTTCTGTGAGCAGCTCACCACAGGTGCGTTCCAGATTCATTGGCCTGGTTTGCATGTCGTTCAGCGAGCTCGTGTCTGGTCGCGTCGGTCCATCACGGCCCGGTCGGCAGACAGTCGGACTGAAAGGTGGAGGTGATTCTTTCTTCCATGCCCAGCAGAAGCTTCTCCATATCGGCTTGAGTCAGGCTTGTCCCGTCGTCACCGGAGTTGCACGTGTCACTCCATCCTGTCTGTCGGTTCAGTCTTTCCTGTTTGAGTAGATCTGCTGGACCGAGCTGCAGCAGAACTCTCCCAGTCTGCAGCCTGCTCCGCCATGCGTCAAACCGGAAGTCCACTGATTCAACACGTTTAGTATAAAAACATTTTTATTGTGAGACGTTGGCAGAGTTTCATGATGAAGCCTTAAAAACACTTTACACTTATTTTATTCGTCTAATTTAAAGTTCTGAAGTGAAACCAACAACTCAAAGGTCAAAGGTCATTCAGGTGAGGGTTCTACCAGAACACTGAACTGATCATTGATCAGCACGTGTCATGATTAATCAGTGTTAATGCAGCAGGAGGCGTCAGCACTGATCTGTTCTTCTCTGGTTTAATTAAAAGATGCTGCAGAACAACAAACAGAAAATAAAGTCAGTGAACGTCACGTGTTGATGCTGATGAAGGATTGTTGATCTGTTTATAGAGTTCATGAATTATTTATTTATATCATCTCGTTCGCTGACGCTCGACTTCTCAGCGAAGGCCACGGACTCAGACTGAACTATGATGTCAGCATGTTGGCATGTCAGTCATTTTTACAGTATATCTGGCTTCCCTCAACACATTACTCAGGATTTCAGACACAGCTAACAGCTGCCACATCAGCTCAAGAGGATCCATCTGAAGCTCTGGATACACCGACGACACACCGAGGCCTGACGGAGGAATTTCCCCCCATGGATCAACTCGAGCTCGACAGCAGGAAGACGCTCCGAGTTCACATGAAGACATGAGAGAAGGTTTAGCTGGAGTCAGTGTCAGATTATTGGACCTTCTGTTGGACCAACACGAGCTTCATTTAGTCTGTTCATTTAAATTCAACAGTTCAAGCTCACCATATTTAATTTGCTCCGGTCTGGACCTTCAAAAAGGAGTCCACCAGCTTCGGTTCTATCTAATAGTGGGCGGTTCCAGGAGGTCCAGATCTCTTTTTTTTTCTGCTTGAGAACGGGCTGAGCTCCGCCCCAACGCCCCTGCTTGGCGGTACGCCACGCGTTTCAACGCTCTGATTGGTTCTCCAATTGCATCCAAAGGTATTTTGGCGTGTGCACGTCGATGACGGCGTTTGGAAATCGAAAATGAACTGATGGGCGATGGCGGCAGCGCAGGAGACGGACCATGTGAGCAGAACGTAAACTAAAATCATGACGGTCACCAACAGGACCTGTATCGAACTTCAGAGGTTAAAATTTCAAACATTTCATTTGGAAAAGTCCAAAACATTTGAAGGAGCTGATTCAGCCTCAAACTTCTTTTCTGTATCTCAATATTTTCATCCTGACTGCACGATAAATGAGAAAACTCAGGGCTCATGGGTACTGTAGTATTCAGACACACGCATTTAGAATTGAACTGAACTCTAAGCATCACTTCTGACTCCATGTACTCACTGTGCCGGGTCAGTCTGCTCTGGTCCGAAGCTCTGTGGACGGGTGGTGTTTTGGTTGCGGCGTGGTTTGAGAGGATGTGCAGCAGAACACAATAAGTTCCTCCACAGAGCATCACATCACTTTATAACCTCCCCGGGAAGGTCAGCACTGCATGTGACCTCATCCACTGCAGCCGATTGGTCGGACGGGTCTCGGTTGGACGGTCATAAAAGGCCTGCTGTGGTCTGGATGGAATACCAACATGAAGCAGAGGTAAAGCCCACATCTGCTCCCTCCTCATCCCTCTCTCCTCCATCTGTGGGCTATCTATGGAAGCTGCCTGTCTCTCTGACATGGACTCGTTCATTCATCCATCCAGACTATTTATGGACATCCAGCCCCTATATGTCCGTCTCTTCCTGCCCACCTCTCCCCATTAGATCATATAAATGAGTATTTAATAATTAGTCCACCTGATTACAGCTTATTTTAGCAGTTTGTTCTTTGTCCTACAAAGTTCAGAGAGTCTTTGAATAATAATTAATAATTAATAATAATAACTCTTCTCGAACACCTTAAACGTCTTGATGATTGACATGAAATGAAGTCACAACACGACAGGTAGTTTAGTCATGAACTCCACCTGGAGCGCGCTCAGTTTCAGGCTGACTGTAGAGCAGTTTGATTGGTCTGATCGTCTGATTGGTCGCCGCCCCTGCAGCACTAAACTCAAACCTGCGTTTTCACCATGACACCAGGTTTGGTCTGATTGCAACCCCTCGCCTCAAACTGAAGAGAGGAAGGAGAAACTGCAGTGACTGAAAGAGTCTGGAGTCAGTGAAGAAACATGGAGGTTCAACGTGGAAGACGACCCGCTGCATCAGTCAGGTGATTAATGAATGAAAACAAAGTTATGAAGATTATATTCTGTAGATAGAGCTCCATAAATCTGACACACTGGACCTTTAAGCCTGAACTTGAAGGGCCAATCAAAGCATCCTTAATCCTTAATCCTGCATAACTTTAAGCCTTAATATAATCTGAACAGGTGAGTTGTATATAAATTCACCCTCAGTACAGTTGTCATGAACGGGGAAATTAGCTATAGAGACCAAAACTGTTTTTTGTACCAGGCTGTAAACATGTTTATTTCTGCTGTGAAGTTGGACATTTGAACATGGGGACTTATGGAGACTGACTCACTTCTGGAGCCAGCCTCAAGTGGACGACAAGAGGAACTGCAGTTTTTTTTTTGGCTTCACTTCATGGACACGGAGGTTACTGCTTGGTGAGTACATGTTAGCTTAGCATTCAGGAGCCGTTACACCAGAATCCACACAGACTTTTAATAGTTCATGACGTAACGTCTGATCATCTGACTGGTTTTTAGTGATGTCACTCTGTACAGTGTCATTATATATGGAAACAACGGACAATAAGTTGTAATAGAGCCGGATTGTTCTGTCTTAATCTCCCATCATGCCTTTCCCTCCCTGTTTCCCGCCGTAATCCTCCATCAGTGAATGACGGTGATGAACGAGGCATTGACAAACGTCGTGTTTCATTACGTGATAGTCTGACTCGCAGTGAGCGGTGTGTTGTGATATTTCATAAATCTGTGTGCAGTTAAAGTGAAACAAAAGCTGAGTGGGATTAAAGCGGGGGGCGTTCAGCTATTTTTACTCTTTAATAATAGAAAGTTGACTCAGTTTACGAGTTACACACCGACAGAACAACTAGTCCTCGGCTGGGTCCACCTCTGACCTGCAGCCTCTTCAAACTCGTGAAAACTGTCCTGTGATCAGCTGTCGCTGTCGGCTCGCAGAGGTTGCAGGTTTCAGGGTGCGTTTGTTTTTCTTTTCTTCAGGCATGTCGCTCAGCGTTCAGTTTTTATTGCTTCATCCAAAGAGTGAGGAAGGACTCGTGTTACTGCACGACGTCCCGCTGTGGCTGCAAAGCCTCGAGCAGCTTTAAGACGCAGTAATAACTAACATGTCCTTCATGTTGGTGAATTATCGACCTGCCACGATGCCAGAACGCCACGTCAGACAGAGGTTTCAGCGTTCCTGTTAAAGCCGACAGACCGCGCGGATCGAATGAACGAGACAATGCAAGATTCTCCATGTTGTACATGAAGATCAGACACTCATCATGTTATTTTACAGCTGAATTATCAGGATCAAACACCTTCAATAAACGAGAAAGAACGAAAGAAAATAAAGAAACATAAATATTAAATAATATAATATTAACATAAATCAGCTCCCAGCTTAATATTTAGTTCCACATTTTAAAATTAATCTTCTAAATATGATGCAAATGGTGAATTTGTTGGGGACTATTTTCAGCGGCAGATGAATCTACATTTGGTGCAGCAGGTTGGTGTTCGCTGACAGTCGTCTTCAATAAATGATTGATCGTTAATTTACAGTTAGTACACAATTAAAAAAACAGTTAAGTGCTGTAAAAATGTATTTTATTTATATTTATTTAGGTTTTTTTCCATAAATTTATGATTTTGCATTTGAGGCTTTCTGACTCAAAGTTAGGACGCTACATACGATTACGGAGACGCCATATTTCAGAGAGCGTAGACGGTTATTAAAAAAATTTTAGACTTGAGATTTTTATATATTTCCTCAGATGGAGACTTAAATCCACCATGGTCTGTTCAAACGTCTGTCATGTTGGATTCAGAGTTTTCTGTGAACTCTAATTAAAGATTCAGCTCAACAACAAATTCTGTTGTTTCTTAATTATTAACGGGTTTGCCCAGGATGACCTCTGACGATGAACTGTGCTCGTTTTATTGATTATTAAACATAAAGGAGACTCCTGTGAGTCTGTCTTCGTCTCGTGTGAAGTGTCTGAGCGCTCCGTGACCTCTCCGTGTTCAGAGGTGTTTTATAAATAAAGCTTTACTCACTGACTTGCTGCTGATAGCACCACACATTTCTCTGTAAGCCCTCCATCCATCCCTCCATCCTCCCATCCCTCCCAGCTGTCTCTCTCCTCTCCATCCCTCCACCCCTTCATCCATCAGCTGTCTCGTTCTCCGACAGGACAAACCAGCGATCGGAGGCTGGTTTGTTCGTTTCCCGGAGAGATTTGACTTCCTCTGGGAAAGAAACGAGATCTCTGCTGACTAATTGAGTTTCTCTCTCTGTTTGTTTTACTCTTTCTTTATCTCGCCGTCATCCCTCTCTCTCTCTCTCTCTCTCGCCCGCTCTCTTTCTCCAGTTGTCTCTCCGTTGATTCTCTCTAATCCGCTGTAACTTTGTGTGAAGCTTAAACACTGACTCACGCACCCATAATAATACACACACATAAACACACTGTAACACCGGACCATTGACTCATGCAGCAGAGCTGCAAGGTAACTAAGTAAATTTACAGATAGTACAAATTCAAGACACTATTTTTATTTTCTTTTAGTTTAGCTTAGCTTAGCTTAGCATATCTTCACAGAGGAAACCATGTCCAGGTGTGTTCACCAAGCTCTCACCAACCACTAAAAGTCAGTCCCAGATTTACGCTTGTCCGGCGGCTTCTTGCTCGCTCACTCTCTCCTTTTCTCTTCTTAGCTTCCTCCGTCAGCGTCCTCTTCACTCTCTTCTCCTCTGCCATTATGTACATAGAAGCTGCTGACTGCTGGGCCTGTAAACCTCTTCTTCTTCTTCTTCTTCTTCTTCTTCTTCTTCTTCCCGGTGGTCCAAAACACCTGTGGTACAAACACTAACACTCCCCCGGTGCTCTGAGCTCACAGTCCAGCTAACAAACTGAGCTAACAGTAGCTAACAGCAGCTACAGCTGTCAGCAGTTTACTTCACTGTCCATCAGGAAACTCTGTAAATCACAGAGAGTTGAGGCGGAGCAGCCGGAGGACATCAGAGGGAAAACCAGAAAACATTTTCTCCATAAAATATGATCCAGTTTCACCAAAATCAGTGAAATAGTTGGTGGTGTGTGACTTAGTGCCGTAAAGCGTTACGTACTTCTCCCGACCCGGAGCCCAAAGTTACATAGTGTGAGAACAGACGTACGACTGACAGAGACACCATTCACCTGTAGAGAACAAACATGTAACGTTAGCTGGCTGCACATCACTTTCCCGCCCTGCAGGCTGTCAAACAGCCGCTGACAGTGGTGTGCTGTAAATAACAGCTGAAATCTCTCAGTTATACATTTAAGCATCATCACATCAATATCTTAATCACTTTAATCTGGATCTGTGGAAGTTCAGGTGACTACGAGCTGTCAACAGGAACCAGAGAAAAGTCCTAATGGGTCGAGATCAGACCAGAAAAACACGTCGCACACATAACACACTTTGTAACGTGATCCAGACTTTAACCTTGTGTGTGTGCAGATGGAGGTTAGACTGATGGTTGCGGTTGTAAAGTCGTATCTCAAACTGTCGTGCAGACTTTTAGCATCTGATAATCTTCACGTTGATTCCTCTATTAATAAAAAACAGATTCCTGGACACAGAGCATGTCGGTCCAAACACACACGAAGGAGGCCACATGAACACGAATAATTCAAGAGATTCATAAAAAAACATGAACGTGCACGAAGTTTTTAAACACACACACACACACCCACACACACACAGCACTTGTCATGTGTTAATACTGATATAATACTGTGTAAACCCTCTACAGACCGCACACACACACACACACACACACACACACAGAACAATGGGCCGATGCTATAAACTTATTTTAGCTGAACAGAGACGCCAAGGGAACCCCGAGCTAGTCCTGCTAATCCCTGTGCTGTCACTCAGAATGACACAAATACTAACACACACACACACACACGCACACACACACACACACACACACACCTCTTTGTTTTCAGTTACCCACAATCCACAATTACATTAGTGTCTTTAATGTGTGTAAAGCGTTGTTTCCTTCAGTCACCTCCTCACTTCGTGTCCTTGTTCTGGTCGTACAGTTGAACCCGGCTGGCACGAGCAGACTGTGTGAACATGAAGCGGGATCAATATTCACACCTCACAAGACCGAGCGGAAAAAACCTCCATGACTGTGAAGTGAAGCCAAAAAAACCTGCAGTTCCTCTTGTCGTCCACTTGAGGCTGGCTCCAGAAGTGAGTCAGTCTCCATAAGTCCCCATGTTCAAATGTCCAACTTCACAGCAGAAATAAACATGTTTACAGCCTGGTACAAAAAACAGTTTTGGTCTCTATAGCTAATTTCCCCGTTCATGACAACTGTACTGAGGGTGAATTTATATACAACTCACCTGTTCAGGTTATATTAAGGCTTAAAGTTATGCAGGATTAAGAGCGTGGACGCTTTGATTGACAGGTAAATCTGTGACTGACTTTTTTTCCATGTCCTCTTCGCTCGCTTCTCCTCTGCCGTTATGTCCGTAGAGGCTGCTGACTGCTGGGCCTGTAAACTTCTTCTTCTTCTTCTTCTTCTTCTTCCTGGTGGTCCAAAACGCCTGTGGTACAAACACTAACACTCCACCAGAGCTCCCACAGTCTGGGCAGCCCGGCTAACAAATTGAGCTAACATGAGCGAACAGCAGCTCACAAACTGAGCTAACAGCAGCTAACAAACTGAGCTAATAGCAGCTAACAAACTGAGCTAACAGCAGCTAATAAACTGAGCTAACATGAGCTAACAGCAGCTAACAAACTGAGCTAACAGCAGCTAACAGCAGCTAATAAACTGAGCTAACATGAGCTAACAGCAGCTAACAAACTGAGCTAACAGCAGCTAACAAACTGAGCTAACAGCAGCTAACAGCAGCTAATAAACTGAGCTAACATGAGCTAACAGCAGCTAACAAACTGAGCTAATAGCAGCTAACAAACTGAGCTAACAGCAGCTAACAGCAGCTAATAAACTGAGCTAACATGAGCTAACAGCAGCTAACAAACTGAGCTAACAGAGAACAAACATATAACATATCGTTAGCACATGTCGTTAGCACATATCATTAGCGTTAACATAGTTTTTGATCATAAGTGATGTAATCAGATTTATACGTGATGTTTCTTAGGTAAGGTGTTGATGTCTCGGCTGTATGTCGTACAGTTCTTCTGCCCTCTAGTGGCTGAAAAGAGAATTATACAGCCTTTAATACACAGTGACGCTCTCAGGTGTAATTGGTTCACAGACTTCCTTAAACTTCACATATTTTTCATGGTTGTTGTCAGTGCAGTTTCCTCGAGGTGAACGTTGTCATGTGAAGATGTTAAACTCTGTTATCGGCTCCGTCCTGACAGAAGCACCTTTGTTGATTCTCTGAAGTTAAATGAGCGAGCAGCTGCTGCAGCCTGTGACGGCCAACAGCTGGAGCTGCATTCCACCGAGGCTCCACGGCAAATCTCCAAAATCCATCGGAAAGCTCCACACACACACACACACACACACACACACACACACATATATATAAAACACACTGTAGGTAGCGCAGACCATGAGATCACCTGTTCTAATGGAAACCAATGAATCCATAGGTCAGACATACATACCATTAGATCACACGGAGACGGCAGGATGAGCTGAGAACAATAAACACTATTTATAGAGCGACACACGAGTACACACACACACTGTACACATGGTGTGTGTAGATGTGTGTGTGTACAGTGTATCCATTGAAAACAAAGGCGTTGCTGAAATGTTTGGAGTGACCACAGATTTATGTCGATTTATTATTTGATACTTGATTTATCTTCAGCTGATGGACGACATTAAAGTTCATAAAACAAAAGATTTCATTCACTTACAGATCAAACGTCAAATATGAACAATTAAATCACTTCCAGCAAAACAACCATAAAATCTGAGCTAACGATTATTTTCATTATCAGTTCATCTGTCCGTCATTAAAGTGACGAGGTGACTGTTCAGTTCAATGTCACGAAAGAAAACAGAAAATATTCAAACAGTCAGATAAAACATGAGATGATAAATACTATAATGTTGTAGTACATGAAGTAACCCTAACCCCAAATGGATGAAATTTTCTATGTAACTGAAACACATAAGTCCTGAATTTTGGTCTTTTTAGAGTGTTTCCAAAATAAATGTAACAATATATTTTTATATAATGAATCATGTTTATCAGACAAACTTTGATTTATCTTTTATATTTATTTCTAAAATTATTATTGAGCCTGTAACTTTGAACGTCGTCATGACGATTTAACTTTAATAATGACATCATCACTAAACCTCAGCGAATCACTGCGGAGTGTCTTGAGTCGAATAAGAAGCGAGAACACACACCTTTATTCTTCATAGTTTATTTTTCTAAAGATGGTCTTCATCACTCCGTCCTCCTCCTCACTCTGTGTACCCGTCTGTTCTGACAGAAACAAACCTCTAAACGTTATTTAAGCGTTCACAAACGTTACTAAAATCCAGTGTGTGTACTGAGGCAAGATACAGTGTTAGAAAATAAACAGGAGCTGCTCTCTGCTTAAATACATCACTAATAATAATAATAATAATATCATTTATATCACTTAAAGATTTACAATTTAAAAAACAAACAGCTGTGTTAAACTGACTTTACATTCAAACAGACAGATGACTGAAATATTTCATTCTGCTGCAGCTCAGTGAATATTTACATTTCTTAAAATGAGTTCATGTCTGATTAATCTGAGTACACAAACAAACACAAGCACACGATTTAACACTGAACAGAACCAGGAAGTCCGTGATCCATCGAGCACTGATGCACAGATAATATTTCAACTGTAACTTTGTCTTTGGGCCTATAATGCAGATTTATGGGAAATTATTGTGTTAAACTATAAACTGTCTAAATAAATGTAGAGTGTGTCTGACATACATTATTATTGACACTGCAGTAGCACAGAGACTTCAATACAGTTAGTCAAAGGCAGGCTTGAGGTTGCCAAGCAACCAGGGTCAGCTGCAGGTCAGAGCAATTAACTGCAGCTGTGCTCTGTCTGTGTGTGAGTGACTGCTGAGAGACACAGAAAATCTCTAAATGAACCCCCTCCAACTAGTGGACACTAATGCCAAACGGTAGGTCGTATCAAAAAGCCCAAATGACCGTGAGCATCCTCATCTTGTCGACCATGTGAATGCCGAATTTCAGTGTCTAAAGTTAAAAAATGTGACCTGGGGAGAGAGAGAAAGAACAGGTGCCCCGTGCTCCTTTGGGAAATTTCTCCTCTCCAGTTTACATGGGAGTAGATGGGGCTGTCGGTGGGTGATCCTGGCGCATCAGTGCGTCTCCCACCAAAACTATAAGTCTGACAGCTTCAGCAGTGATATCGCTGCGTAGCCCACGAATTTTCCTACGTTTCTATGTATAAATTATTTCTGTAGAGTGACATTTGTGGCCACGAGAGCCGTTTGCAAATGTATTTTTTGACAAATGTTTCTCTCTCTCTCCACTCTAGCGATGATGTCACCCACTCTAGCTCTGGAACATTCTACCAATACACACCCATTGTAAATTTTGCCGTGGTTTTTGGTGATTTTTGGCAAAACCGTTTGGTGAAACTCTTAGAAAAGTCACAGCACACCATTCCCGGCTGAGCCGGTCGTTTTGATACCTTTTTTGTGTATGTGCGACCAAAACTGAGGGAGGAATAGAGCGCTGAAATTCCTGGAATACGTCAGAATAATAAGTATTGGCACACTCAGTTACACATCAAAATGTCCATTCATAATCTGTTCTGATGGACCAGGGACCAGAATCTGGACTAAAAGGGTCCAAACTCAGCCTGTGATCTGTCAGTCTGTCTGCTGCTAACGTTAGCTTCTACTAAAAACGTTGACTAGCACTGAAGGCTAATGTTAGCGTAACATAAAATCAATCAGATGACAAGTCGCACTTGAAAAAGCCGTTTTATCTCTAATGTCGAATATTCGTCATTTTCAGCTCAGACGCGACATAAATCTCTTTAAAACAAACACACACACACACACACACACACATGCAGGTCTTTGTGCTTAACAGCAAATATTAAGATGAACCAAAGTAAACTTAGCTCGCACGCTATCGTGTCTCTTATTTGTATCCAGTAATGTTGCTAACAAACATTTCTTGTGTTTTTAGTGACACTTGATGTTTCCTGTTCTAGTGTTTTTAAAGACTACATTTCCCATCAGTCATCTGGTTCACAGACGTGGATCTTGTAGTGAACAGTCTCTTCATGTTTTGTAGATCTGGTGGTTTCCTCCTGCGGCGGTCGGAGGCAGCGCAGCAGACGCTCCGGCCTGGACGTCAGCAAAGCCCATCCTCTGCCTCCTCTTCCTCTGCTCCGTCATCTACACACACACACACACACACACACACACACACAATGTTCAGTCTTTACTTATAATACACACTGTGTGTGTGTCTGTCTAAAACACTCTGTGAGCTCAGAGCTGAAACATCTTCACCACAAACAAACGAATGAACACAAAACAGAAGAAAACTGAATCTTTGAGTTTGATCCAACAAACGTCACCATGGAAACATCAATTAACGAGTTACTCCAGAAAATAATGATCAGATTAATAAATAATGAACAATATTATAATATTATTATTATCATCTGCATCAGTTATTTTATTATTCATCAGTTCACTTTACAACAACCTGCAGAATCCAAAACCACACCGAGCACGCCTCCGTCACCACGTCGCTTCAGTTCAAACCCAACCAGGAGCGTTTCATGAGCGTTTCATGAGCGTTTCATGAGTGTTTCAGGAGCGTTTCATGAGCGTTTCATGAGCGTTTCATGAGCGTTTCATGAGCGTTTCATGAGTGTTTCAGGAGCGTTTCATGAGCGTTTCATGAGCGTTTCATGAGCGTTTCATGAGTGTTTCATGAGTGTTTCAGGAGCGTTTCATGAGCGTTTCATGAGTGTTTCAGGAGCGTTTCATGAGCGTTTCAGGAGTGTTTCAGGAGCGTTTCAGGAGCGTTTCAGGAGCGTTTCAGAAGTGTTTCAGGAGTGTTTCAGGAGCGTTTCAGAAGTGTTTCAGGAGCGTTTCGGGAGCGTTTCAGGAGCGTTTCGGGAGCGTTTCAGGAGCGTGTCAGGAGCGTTTCAGGAGTGTTTTTCCCTCCAGACTTTGTTTACTTGCTCAGATTTGGTCATTTTCTGGTTTCGTTGCTTCTAAATATGTAAGTTAAACTGTTTTTACGATCTGAAGTTTGCACGAGGTGTTTTATTTTGAAAATCGACCAGACTCTCTGTGCTGTTTCTGTGTCTGAATTAGCTCCGGTGGAGCACAGAAACAGCGACACTCGGTCACACTCGGCGACACTCGGTCACACTCGGTCACACTCGGTCACACTCGGCTCTATTACTGGTGATAAATTCACATTTTTGGTCAAAATAAATCAGATTTTCTCTTTAATGCTGCTCAGATACACTCTGATTCTTTCTGGTTTTCTTGGTGGCTATGGTTAGCTTTCTGCTCGCTTTAGTGTGTGTGTGTGTGTGTGTGTGTGTGTTACCTGCTCTTTCAGCTCTGTCAGCTGATTGGTCAGCGTCGTCACCACCTTCATCGTCGCTCCCAGTTTGTCCTGTAGCATCCTCATCTCGTTCTGCTCCCCGTCGCCATCGGTAACCACCAGAGACATCGCCTGCATCCGTGGAAACCAGTCCAGGTTGTTGTTCTGAAACAGACGAAGAAGAAGTTTACGTGTTGCGTTCATGACCTCGGATCACGACGTGTTCTTTAGTGTTTCCAGATGTTTGTTTTTACCTTGATCATGTGAGCGACGTAGCTCTCCGGCCCGGTGTAGTCCGTCTTGTTCTTCTCACGCACCAGAACGATGAAGTACAGGTAGTTCCAGATGTTGTGCTCCAGTTTGATGTGCTCTTCGAATGACACCGTCTTATTGTCGAACTTGTCTCTCTCCAGACCTGAAACACAAAACCTCCTCATTAATATTCATCATCCTGACACGTACCTGCTGCTCTCTCATTGGTCGGTCGTTGTACCCACCGCAGATGAAACACGTGGTCTTCAGGATCTCCTCTTTCTTCTGCTTCTCGCTCCTCAGGTCGGCAAACGTGTCGATGATGACACCGAAGATCAGGTTGAGGACGATGATGATGACGATGAAGTAAAACAACAGATCGTACACGACCCGGGCCGGAAACAACGGCTCCTAAAACCACAGAGAGAATAAAGTATTTCAAATATACGTGAGCAAACTTCTTCAGTACTTCAGGTACTGCTGATGGACACAGAGTGTTCTTTACATTCTTCGATGGTTTGCGGAGAACGTCTCCGACTCCTCCTCCGTTCCTCAGTCCGTGATTCATCACGGTGACGATGCACATCAACAGAGTGTCGCACGCTCGCTCCGTGTCTGGCTCCTCTGAAAACACACACACACACACACACACACACACACACCATGTGGTCACTGCTGTAGTCATGATATGAAGTGTTTACTCTGTCTGTCTGCCTGTCTGTCTGCCTGTCTGTCTGTCTGTCTGTCTGTCTGTCCGACCTTCCACTTCAGCGACGGCGGTGGTCTCGGCGGTGCAGCTGACTCCGTCTGAAGAACACGACTTCATGAAATCCTTCAAGGCTTCACTCTGCTGAGGAGCTGAACATCAAAACACAAACTGATCAACGTCTAACGCTACATACAATCACTGCTTGCTAACGACAGATTCAAATATTTCGTTTACGATATGTGAAATAAAATCACTTCTTTCGGCCTTCAGCTGTTGATTTAGTCACCGACTACAACCTTTACTGCTGAGTCTGATTCAAGACTCAACTATGAACTCAGCTGGTTTTATTTTACTGACACCATACAGCATCTTCCAGGTCATCGGGTAGCTTTCAGAACCTGAGGAATGATCCCAGTTTCAGAGAGACGTTCTGTCTTCAGGGGTCAAAGGTTAAATGAACCGGTTTTAGCTCTTTCATCAACGAGTTCCTGTTCAGGTGAATTTAGGCCTTTGTGGTGGTTTAAGGGTTAAGATGTCGACCACGATGACTTCCTGTCATCCCTCTGCTGGTCCAGAAATCAAACCTTTAACGTGTTTGAGTGTTCGGGAATCAGACGTGTGACGTTACCTGCAGCGATCCGTGCCAGCGGGTCGACCTCCATGATGAAGTCCTCCTTCAGGCAGAGGAAGCCGACGATGGAGAAGAGGTAGACGAGGATGAGAGCGAGCAGCGCCGTCAGCAGGATGGAGCGACCGTTTCGCGTGACGCTCTTTATCACGTTGAACAGAGTCTCCTCGCGATAGATCAGGTCAAACAGCTGCAGACAGACAGGTGGACAGACAGACAGGTAAATACAGGAGACAGATGAGGACCGTCAGTCTTTGTCTCGTGTCTGTTGTTTACCAGGATGCTGTAGAAGAGCTCGTGGACGAACAGTCCCAGCGTGGAGGTCAGGACGTACGCCAGGTGGTAGATGAACTCCACATCCATCACCATGGCTTTGTATCCCATAATAAACGTCCCGTTGTTCCCCACAAAGCTCACCACAAACACCACCTTATTGATCAGCTGGAGGGGAACAGGAAGCACAGCGGGTTAGCCGACGGGTGGAGGTGCGTGACATTTGTGTGGCTGATGGGTAATGTAGTGTTACATACGTTGAGCGACCCCAGCAGGATGAGCGTGTTGCCGATGCCGAGGTGGTAGATGGAGCGCAGGATGAGAGCGAGCGTCAGAGGCTGGAGGCCGTAACGCTGAGACAGCAAGGACAACACGGACAGACCAATCAGGATCCAGAACAACATCAACAAGAGCGAGTCATCGATGGCGCCTACTGAGAGACAGGAAGAGGACGAGACGACAGGAGGGGACGACAGGAGGGGACGACGGGGGAGAGACAAAGTTACTCTGAGCACTCAAAGTCCAGAATGAAGTACAACAAATACTAACAGTAGTATTGTGAGTACTTTTACTGTGATTGATAAAGTTTTAAATACTTTTTTATTCTCAGGATGACAGAAAACAGAAGTGCTACTTTTGGTTTTAAGTACAAGTTACAGTAAGTACTCATGTCACGTACAGTAGTACTAGAAGTATTCACAGTAATACCTTGTCCTGAGTCGTAGGGGTAGAAGAAGGCGATGATGAGGTTGATGAAGACGGCGAGGTTGAAGGAGATTGTTCCCCATAGAGACATCCGCCTGGAGAACCAGTACAGCACCGGCATGCCTGCAGGACAGAGTACAAATACTGTGTTACAAGTACAAATACTGTGTACTGAAAGTACCGTGTGTGTGTGTGTGTGTGTGTGTGTCTCTCACTCCTCAGCTTCTTCTGCCACTCCATCTCTCCGTGCAGGAAGGAGGTCTGTTCAAAGAAGTGCGTGACCTTTGACCCCTGCTCGTCCTGCTCCGTGGTGTTGAACACTCTGAACTTTGACTCCTCGGTCAGAAACTCACAGATGGGATGAACCGGGAACACGATCTGCTCCATGATGCGGTCCTCACGGACAATCTGCAAAACAGACAGAGTCAGGACCGAACCGGGACCAGGACCAGGACCAGGACTAGGACCAGGTGGAGCCAGTTTAGAAGGTGTGGTCAAACTGTTACAATCACGTACACGTAACATTACTGACATCATGACAGGAGAGCAGAGAGGCATGATGGGGCGAGATTCTTAAGAGAGTCCAGCCTGGTTAGCAGCAGTAGCAACAGTAGTTTTAATAGTATTAGTAGTATTAGTAGTATTAGTAGTATTAGTACCTCTATCTGTGAGGTCAGCTGGTCGTAGTACTCCAGCGGATCTTGTTCCACGACAGCAGCTGGAGCTGAAGACTTCAACATCTGGGACAGAGGACGATTGTTCAGGTTCAACTGCAAGAAAAACACAGAAGGTTAGAGAGTACTGTGAGTACTACTGCAGTAATACTGCAACAATACTATACTGTGACTGAGGATAAGATGGATAGATGTTTACCATGGAGGAGATCCCTTCCTCGCCCTCTTTGCTGTTCTTTGTAGGTTTCAGGAGGTTCTGCAGGAGTTTGTTGTGTCGGGCGAGCTGCAGACAGACAGACAGACAGACAGACAGACAGACAGACAGACAGACATCATCAGAGTGAGACCTCCTGTCAGCGAATAGCGGATCACAGAGGGATCCGGGCAGCCAATGAGGAGCTTGCGTTGAGTCACCTGCTGAGCCAGGATGTAGATGTTGTGTCCGACCTCACGAGGAGAAATCTCCAAACCTTCACACTCAGTGTCCTGATGGTACGCCTTCTTTATCACCTCCACCTGTGAACACACACACACACACACACACACACACACACACACACACATTATATTCTAACACATCATTGATGACATCATCACACGTCCTGTTGTACAGACTCGGCTCTGACCAGCTCTCGCGGTCGGAGGTTGAACAGGATCCTCTCGGCGTTCTCATTGTCATGACGACTCTCCATCAGAGCCAACAGCAGCTTGGAGGCGTTGTCCTGGCAACCGGGAAATAAAAAAGCAGTCAGTCAACAAGGTGTGACCCCCGACAGGTGGAGTTATAGACCCACATGGACCACGACAGACGGTGTTCACCTTCAGCTCCAGCACCATCTCCATCCGGTACCGACACAGAGGACTGATGTCGTTCAGGATCAGAGCCGTGATGATGTCGATGCCGTTAGACTCATGGGTCACTATACATGTCTGCAACACACACACACACACACACACACACACACACACACTAACGATGAGTCTACCTGTGTCTACGATCACTGGTTCTGGTTCTGGCTCTATGTGAGGGTCGGTCTACCTGGTTCTCCTGACAGGGACCCTGGCAGTACTCGGTGAGCGTCTCCAGGGTCTGAGTGATCAGGTGGACGTTTGATTCGTTGATGTAGAGGCCCAGCAGGCCCAGACCTCCGGTGGTGCTTCCACACATGATGTCCAGGAACTGAAGCGTCTCACACACGAGGTTGTAGTTGGTCTTATTGTTCTGATTACGCAGGAAGTTCTGCAGACACATGGTGAACGTACAGTCAGGTGATCTGTCCTGACTCAGTTTGTGTTAATTCAACGTTGTATACACGTTGTATTGTAGTTAGCAGACACGAACCTGGAGGTCCTGGTTGTGGTTCTCACAGAGCAGCTGCAGGAACCTCAGGATGGGCTTCATGATGGTGACGGCCGGTCCCATCTCCGTCTCCACCTCCTTCTGCTCTGCCGCCTGCTGAGCCGGCATGGCGCTGTTCACCGGGGCAATGGACTGGCCCTGGAATGGGTTCCCCCCTGTACCAGGAAGTACTGATGTTGTAGCAACATTTACAAAATAACAAGTGTTCATCTCTTCACGGAGAGCTCTGCTGAGCCGCCGTGACTCTGAAGGTTTAAAGAGTTCATCAGGCTGAAACTTTGAATTGAACTAAACTGAAGTGAGTTTTACCGCCGTCCAGCTCCTTCTCGTTGGCCTTGTGCGTCATCTCTCCAACGTTCACCGATACCGTAGCTTTGATGTCCATCTGGGCTTCTTTCATCCGGTCATGGAGAACCTTGAAGAACTTCTCGGACTTGTTGTCGCCCATCATCAGTTTGTAGAAGGAGTTCTGCAGGAGAATGACACAATGTATCAGGCCGACACTGTACTCCAAATATGGTGACAGTCACTAAGCTTCTAGAGGTGAGTGTGTCACCTGTATCTCAGTGTTTCCTCCCTCCAGCAGACAGATGGCCAGCTGGATGCTCTCCAGGAAGATCTTGTCGTTCTTGGTGCTCATCACCAGATCAGTGAACAGCTTCGTTCCTCCTTCTCGGTCCAGACGACACTGAATCGCCGCCACCGCCACCCAGTCACGCTCCTGCTCGCCTAAAACACACAAAAACTTTATTTCAAAAATAATATTGAAAATCGTTGATTTATCTTTAGTTGTTTGTTGTTGTCGGTTGTGAAACTATGAAGTTTAAAATCAGGATGAAGCAGCGTACCTGCAGCTCCGAGCTCGACCAGGTCGTTCTTCAGGTTGTTCTTCCTGTTTGGAAACAAGTAGTTCTGCAGCAAAACCTTCCGCAAGGAGATTCCCTAAAAAACAACAAGAGACAACGGAAAGTCCAGGTTTTAGACAGTCTGCGGGTACGTCACGGAGACTACGTCCAGGTTTTAGACAGTCTGCGGGGACGTCACGGAGACTACGTCCAGGTTTTAGACAGTCTGCGGGGACGTCACGGAGACTACGTCCAGGTTTTAGACAGTCTGCGGGTACGTCACGGAGACTACGTCCAGGTTTTAGACAGTCTGCGGGGACGTCACGGAGACTACGTCCAGGTTTTAGTGTTTCACTGACCTTTTCATCAAAGTCCAGCGTCCTGATCAGCATCTCCTGCAGAGTTTTCAGGACTTTGATGCACAGCTTCTCCTCTGAAGACATCAGAGCCTTCGTGTGTTGAATCAGCCTGCACACAAACACACACACATTATTCCCATCATGCCTCTGTTCTGTCAGCGTGTCTGGAGATTCTGGACTCGAAGAACCTGAACCTACTTGGAGATGAATCCTCCGGACTCGCAGCGCTGTCGGGCGTCCGTTCCCTCCAGAAACAGCAGCTCCGGCTGATGGAGGACATCCACCAACACCGAGAGCTCGGCGTTCACCAGCGGCATCAGGCGCTCCTCCAGAGTGTTGATGATGTCCTGAGAACAAAACATTTTAGATCGTGTTCTCGGGTTTCTGGGGTTGTTTTCACTCTTCTACCTGTATTTTTGTGTAAAGCTTTGTGTACCTGCAGTTTCTCGATGATGTTCTTGTAGTCCCAGGGGTTGCTGGGAGCGATGGGTCTGCTGGACCGGGACGAGGACTTGTAGTTCGGGTTAGATCGGGACAGAGAGTTGAGAGCAGAAGTGGACAACATGGAGCTGATCTGAGCCTCCAGGTCCAGAGGAATCGAGATGGAACGACTCTTCGCTAAAGAAAGACAAAAACAGTTGACAATAAATATCCACGACAAGTCCCCGAGTAAAACAGAACTCCACCTCCTGTTTCATGGAGACTTTCATAAACGTCACCTGTCATGGCGAGCGTCTTGATGCAGGTCTCCACCTGTCCTCGGTGCTGCTGCTGCAGCCAGGGACAGTCCAACAGTCTGACGGAGGACTGGAGCAGCTGAGTCACGATGGTGTAATGAGTCTGAGAGAACACAGACATGTTTGGATGAAACGTTCAGACTTTAAGGAGAGTGTGTGTGTGTGTGTGTGTGGCGTCACCATCAGAGTGCATCATGGTCCTGACCTGCAGAGAGGTGCTGTTTTCAGAGAACGGGGAGCTGAAGAAGGCGTGGATGGTGTCGAAGACCACGTTGATGATGTATTTCTCCAGGATGGGATCAGAGAGACGCTTCTCTCGTTTGTTACAAACCTGCAGAAGAAAAAAACAGAATTAAGGTAGTGTAGGTAAACACACACACACACACACACACAAACACACACACACAAACACACACACACTTTATCAAACGTTGAATAATAACTGTAGATCTCACCCTGGCCATGTCGACTGTGAAGTCTTCAAACAGCTTCCAGATGTGATTGGACGTGTAGATCTCCTTCATCTCCACCTCCGTGTCCACGTAACAGTGATTCACAAAGTTCACGTAGGCCACCTTCACCTCGGTGATGCAGTCCTCGTGCGTCACCACTCGGACGACGTCCTCCAGCGGCAGCAGCGACGTACATTTGATCTCAGTGTAAACGTTCTTCCCCTCGGCGCAGGCGGCTAACAGCTCCACCAGAGAGATGTGATACCTGCAGGGACGACGTGTGGAGTGTTTTCACATGTATGACGTAAGAGGGCGTGCTGTTATTCTCTATATCAGCACGACTCTGTTTCCATGGTTACCTGAGCGGGCTGTTCTCGCTGACCCCCTCCCTGCTCTCCGTCATTAACTCCAGCATGACGTTGAAGGAGGCTTTGTCGTTGTAAAAGACGACGACGTCCTCGCCTGCGTTCGTTAACTGAAGACAGAGAAGACGATCAACATCGACACAAACAAACTGAATCACGGACACGTCTCGTCCTCGCCGTCGTCCCCGTTTACCTCGGTCATGATCATGTCCTGACACTTCTTCACGTACTTCCCCTCAGCCTTGATGATGGTGTGGAGGAAGTTAAGGTACTGGACGTGGCGGCCGTGCGTGGCCAGACAGTGGATGAAGTGCTGCAGGACGCTCTCTGAGATCTCACTGCACAGCTGGTAGTTGTTACTGAAGATGTGCTGCACCGTCTCGGCCTCCAGCAGCTGCAGCAGACGAGGAAAGATGAAAAACAGATACAGAAACATGCAGAAACATCTTCAATCTTCAATGTTTGCTCTGTCAGCCTAATAAAAGCAGTGTACCCCGGGGTTGAGGAACAGACTGAGGTTCTTGTGCAGCAGAGCTTGGTTCTCCTGGTTCCCCATACAGAACTTCTGGAGGAACAGATGAGTGTACTTGATGATCTCCTGCATCTTCATATCGTTCTGCACACAGAGAGATGAAGGGGTTCAAATTTATTTAGAGGAATCTGCCAACAAACCAGACATCCAGACGTTCTTGACCTGATCCAGTGACCGGTCTCACCTTGTCGTAGGACACCTGCAGCAGGTCCAGCATGACTTTATGAGCTCCCATGTTCTTCAACAACCTCTGCTGCTTCTTCCAAACTCCGCTGCTGCACATCTTATTCAACCTCTCCAGGATCTACAGAGGCGAGCGAGGGAAGGAGGACAGAGGGAGGACAGAGGGAGGACAGAGGGAGGACAGAGGGAGGTGACGCACAGTTAGAAGAGAAAGCGTCAAATGAAGAGAAGGAAATCATTTTTCTGATCGATCCGTTTGTCAAAATACAAACACGAATCATCCATCAAGAAAAGTACCGACTGGCTAACATGAGTACAATCTACTTAAACTAACATTGTGTAACTTTTCTGTCATAAACTAAAAGTAAACTGCTGCCAGCTGTAGCTGCTGTTAGCTAATGTTAGCTCAGTTTCCAGGCCCGGGGCGCTGACGGGGGAATGAGTGAAATTCAGTTGCAATAGCTGGATTTCAACCAGTAGAGGGAGGCTGCTGCATATTTATAGAACGATATGTAGAAATGAAATACTTAGCACTAAACTGTCTGACCTGAACCGATCAAACACTGCTAAATACACACACACACATATATATACATATATATATACATATATACATTGGTTTATTGGTTTTTATCTGAAAAAAGTGGTTTGAGGGTTATTTGCACTTTATTTACACAGAAAATGTTGAACTCTATTATAACACAAAAATATATCAAATATAAGAATTCTTCACTCAGTCTTCATTATTCGTTTAAATCTCTTCACTGACTACTCCAGACATTACTTACTGTGTGTAGAGATACATGCCTGTAGTTACCTGGAGAACAGGCATCAGTGTCTTCATAAAAATAACTTTAAATAAAATAATTATTGTTACTTGTGGGGTTCCCCATGGCTCAGTGTTAGGCCCATTATTGTTTATTTTTTTTAACATATTGTAAATTATATTAGTCAAATTTCCAAAAGGTTCACATATATTTTATTTACAGAATATAAGGAAAGAAAAGACTGGAGCGCCCAGGCTGGAATCGAACCCATGCCACTGCAATAGGAGCTACCAGGGTGCACCACCTTTTAAGTCATTTAATAAACAAATGCAAAATCTTTGATCATTCAAATGGGAGAAATACTGAGAGTTTGGTTTGCTGTGACTTTTGATGTCATCTGGGTTATGTATCTGTCAAAATTTCATCTTTTCCCGTCTCTGGTTTCACTGAATGTTCAGTTTAAACACTGCAACGTACCTTTGAGGGGAAGCCCAGTGTCTAATGATGAACCAACCACATGACTGAACAAATGGTGATTCTGTACCATCAAACAATATCATGCTTCAAGAGGTCAAAGATCTCAAAGATGAAAATGATTTTTGGGTGAGTGAGTTTGAGTTTGTGTGATTGAAAAAAGACTCAAAGGATCATTCGGGCACGTAGTGACAACAAATGAACACTCATGAGGCAAAACCGATCAGATGAATCAAAAGGCAAACAATCGTTTTGATTGGATGAACTTTGTATGCGAGTATTGAAGAGAAAAATATTCAAATTTGAACCTTTCCTTTAATTTTCTTCTTTATTTGTGATGTTTGGCAGATGCTGTCATCCGGAGCGAGGATCAGGAAAATAAATCAGTAGACGTAATTATTCCGAGCAGTGAAAGACACCGTGGGTGACGAGACAAAGACAAGAGCGTCACATCAAGGCCCTCATCAACAATACAACATCACAGCCCCGCCCACATTTAGTGATTGACAGGTGATTTCTGGGAAGCGGAGTGCAGATACACCACAAAGAAGATGGAGACAAAAACCAATTACCTCCTGATGGAAACGGATGGACGAGTGTTCTCACCTCTTTGACTCTCTGGTAGTTCTCGTTGCCCCCCAGTTTCTCCTTCTTGGGCGTCGCCTCCTCTGTTGCCGCCTGCAGGATGCAGAGGGTAAGACAGCATATGCAGTTCTCTCTGGTAATGTTGCTACACTATACACACTTGATCACAAATCAAACTATTACATTGATACAGTATATGTGTTATGATCACGAACACATATACGTGATCCATCAGGGACCCTTCACTACGTCAACACAGAGAGTTATTTGACCTTCATCATTTTAACTCAATGTATCTGAGGTTAGAAATAAACTATCCAGTTGGGGAAGCCATTTTAAATTTTATATGAAGACAGGGCTTCCTGTAATTCTTCCTGACATCCACTGTAGTTAGTAAGTGTGCAAACTTGAAGTCCATCAGCTATCGTCTGGCGACAAATTAGCTTCTGGCGGCACTGTCCAGTTTTTCATACTTTCTGATATCCGAAAAATAGATAATGGATATCCAAACTAAGACTTCAACACAGTCCAATTAGTTCTTGATACACAAGAATGATGAATGTTTACAACACATATCTGCATATGAATGCAGGTTTCTTAAACAAGCTAAATAGTCGTAAAGAAGATAGCTGATTGGTTCCAAGATTGCACTTTGGTCAGTGTGTCAAACTCTTGGTCCCTTGCAGATATCTTAGATATATTCATAATGATATTGCCCACAATGTGAAAACTTCTTGGGCTTCATTGGTTTCATGACACAGATACTGTGGTTTGTAGCCTTGTCTTCATTTTTGAGTCTTTCATTTCATGAATTTGACGAGACCTCTAAATCCCCGTGTTCACTGATTCGAATAGGTGTTAGAAAACAATCAACCTATGAAGGCTTGGTAGGCAGGATTAACAGTGGGAACAAATAGCTAGCTACTTAGTGATATCCATGAAAAATAGCCACAGAAAAATGACCCAAAAAGTGTCAAGAAGTGTGTGTAAAATACTGACTGATTCAGGCTACCGTTCAACTGCCAACTGGCTCATTGCTTCTTTGTTTGTTGTTTTAATAGTTTGATTGTAGTGTAAGTGTGTATAAGATGTCTGACAGTGATAAACTGGTGTTATAGAGACATTTTGGAGCATCATGTCTTTAATTCACAGCAGAAAGAAACAATAAACAAAGAGAGAGAGGTGTGACATGCAACAAAAGTGCTAAGCCAAATGAACCCAGGACCATGAGGCACCAGCAAGCCCCACACCAACATTAATTAAGTTCAAAAATCACGATGCAAAGGTTCAAAAATATGTTGTTTTTTGTTTCTGTTTAGTAGTTTAGTTTCATGAGTAATACTCTGATTATTAATAAATATTAAGACAATGGTTCTTGTGCTGCTTTAGTTGACTTTGCGTTTGTTAGTTCATTAGCGGTTAAACAAAGTTAGTTCTTATGCAGTTATTTACAGCAGCTTGGAATGTCACTGAGCCACCAAGACATGAAGATCACACCTATTAGTTCTGAAAAAGAATGGAAGTCTTTGGTAGTTAGACAACAATCATGAAGTAACATTGACCTTCCTGTACGACGTCTCTAAATCTAAAGCTCTACGCTGATGATGCTGCACTCTTCAACTTCTTCAAAAACGTTTTATTCTGTGTCCAATTTTTTAAAAAGTGGAGACAGATATGACCAATTCAAATCAGGAACATAAACATTTCCATGTCCAGATTTTGGTGAATGAACATCCATAAATTAGACAACTTAATCATCCTAAAACATCAGCTCTTGTCAGCCTCCATCAGGCAAACATGATGTATACCTCTTATGTGTGGCTCATATTACAGACCATCTCACATAAATAGCAACAGAACCATCTCAACAGTAAGAAACACACATCTGAGATATACATCGTCTGAAAGCTGGAACTAGATTAATTAGAGATGCACTTGACTGTCGAGTGTTTCCAGTCATAAATCTGACATAAATGTAAATAAATAAACATGTTCTGTATAAGGGCTTGGAACATTATGATAATCATATATAATGTTATTTTGCTGCCTTCATGACAAACTTGCACGATGTGGCTAAAAGGACTGGGATAAATGAATATCCTCAATGTCAACTCTGTTGGTTGACACCTTGATGAAGTCTATTTGTGTTGGTTTATATTCAAAATTAAAACCTGCCTAAATACAGGATGTTTTAGTCCACAATCCACGAGTTCCTTAACTTGTTCTGACCATTTCTTGGAGTTTTACATCTCCACATGAAACTGTTATTATACATTTCCAATATTAATGCTTAATATGAACATAATCACGTTTCTCCTCACCTCTCCTTTCTCCTTCTTGTCTTTCTTGTCTTTCTTCCCGTCCCCTCCACCTGAGTTCTTCTTCTCCACCCACAGTTCAGATTTCTCCACCAATGTGCGGAGGCGATCCAGATCCGCCTTGATCAGCTTGTAGTTCTCTACATCCTGAGCCGAGATCAGCAACTGGACCTGCAGAACGACAGAGAAAGCATTGGAGGATTAACGTGAGTGTGACTGCTAACAGTGGGTTTGATTCAGATTTGATGGATGTAGATCAAATGTTATCAAACCAAGTCATAAAGCCCCAAAATCAGCTGATATTAGGACCTCCAACACCAAATCTACTTTGCTTCTTTTCTTACTCAAACATTACAACAAAAATCAGAACCAGGATTCATACGAACCAGACTCAAGATGCAGAATGAGAAAGACTAATAAACTTCAAATGAGAACTGATCCTGATGTCAGTTCATCACATTTGTTCCTCCTTAAAGTATCTGTTGACTTCACATTTGATGTTGGATTTTACTTAATCTTGGTGTAAACAGACACCTGTAGGGTTTACAATGTGAATCTGAATAAAGAGGATCTTCGCCTGAACAGGGACTTGAACCCTGGACCCTCAGATTAAAAGTCTGATGCTCTACCGACTGAGCTATCCAGGCTTCAGGAGAGGATATCCCCACTCAGACAGAGAACAACTAACAAAACAGTCAGACAGCACAAACAAATCGTATAATGAAGGGTGTGGGTGTGTTTCAAATGACTTAATTTGCATGTTTCAGGGAAGTGTGCAAGTACTGAGGCCTGTACATGGGCACTATTTACTATTGGTCACAAGCAGACCTCTGTGAGTGAGAACTACCCAATGTATGTTCACAGTAACACCCACCGTGAACTCGGTGGACAGTGCACTATCTTGGCAGTTCGTAGGAGGTTCTACCCTGATTTGCATGCAGGCTGGGAAAACTAGGATGGATTCAACGGGCCAAGAGATGCAAATATGTGGTTAGGTGTAACTCGAGCCTTGCAGACTTGAAAAGTCGTGAAAGTAACTTAGCGCAGATTCACACAGGATCAGGGATTGCGGCAACTCGTAGCAGGTTGTCCGGTGGTGGGGAGCTGAGGTGTGTTGCTGTGGGCGTGTCTATACCTGCTGAATGTAACCGCTGTGAAACAATCAGGAAATAACTTTTTATTTCTCTGATTAATGACAGCTTTATCGAGACCGGCGCACGCTCACTGTTATTGTTACCCTATGTCTCTCTACCAAGCAGACTTCCATGAATGATGTTAACAAAGATTACCCACAATAAACTACACGCCTGAACAGGGACTTGAACCCTGGACCCTCAGATTAAAAGTCTGATGCTCTACCGACTGAGCTATCCAGGCTTCAGGGGAACCCACCCAGACAACAAAAGACAGCCAGACGGTGCTAACGATCCATATAATGGAGGGTGTGGGTGTCTTATAAATGACTTCCTTCATCAAAGTGAATTGATTTCTGATTATTTAATCAATGAACACTGGGACACTAACAGTCACATGATGATGACATTAATGTAAATACGCTGAATCTCCCCAAAAGGTTTACAGAAAATAGGAGGAATCATGGGTAATTTTGTGTGTGTGTGTGTGTGTGTGTGTGTGTGTGTGTGTACCTGTTTGAAGGTGTGCAGCACTTCCTGTCTCTGGCTGAAGTGTCTGAAAAGCAGCTGCAGGGCTCCAGACACCAGAGGAGGGTAGTCATGCATGGTGAGGTGGGTCAGCACCCGCAGGAACATTCGACCGCCTTCATCGTCCACCTCTAAGATACTGTTACCCTTACTGTACACACAAACACACCAGATATATAAATGAATAAAACCTTATCAATAAATATCTACAGATACACCATGTACACGATGACATACCCGACTCCAAACATCGCCTCTGCCTGCTCTCCGATGTGCTGCAGGTTGATGGTGGCTGAGGAGGGACAAAGACGCGGAGGTGTTTGGTTTGAGATCATTTACGTGTGCACAGTTATCACTTTAAAAGTTTATTAACGAACATTAAATGGAAAGATCGCGTGGTGTAAACACTGCCTCTCCATTTGTCAAGTTAACACTTGACTTTTCCAGGTTCTACCTGTTGTTTCCATGTCGACTGGGACGTCTGGAAGCATTGGGAGAAGTAACAACACACACCTTTACCAAACTCACGTGCAGAGTCGTGTTATCTGATCAGATTAAAGACTTACACACACTAAAAGGGGGAAGAATGATTGAATTCAGCAGCTGATTGTACGTTTTTTATAGTATAAAGACTGAAGGAGTGTGTTTCCATTAACTGTGTGTACCTGCATGCTCCATGTTCGTGGTGGCGTCAGCATCGGCCATCGGATAAACATCCACAAACTCCTTCTTAAACACAGACAGCAGGAAGGAGAGGCGGTAGTCGAGGCGAACGTTTAGGATGAACTGATAAAGAGCAAAAAGAAGATCCATGTTTATACATACAGTTTCAGATTAAACACTCAGTGGGCACTTTATTGGGCGAACCTCGTAATAATCAGTGTTTGTTGACATTGTCAGTTTACCTGTAGTATCTCCAGTATCTTCAGCTTGGTGTCCATCACTGTCAGGTCCATCTTGTCGATGCTATCTTTGCCGCCTCTCTGTCCTTCAAGCACAAGTCCCGGCACCAACCCCGGCCCTCTGGCTCCTGCACCTCCAAATAAGGAAGGCTTTCTGTTGAGGACCATGGTGGACATCATCTGACCCATCCCGTGTATGGAGCGCTTCACGTTCTTCCCTGCACACAGTACAAATAAACAAATATCCGTATCAGTTACCGGGGCGGTGAACACAAAACAAACCAGGTTTTAAGAGTCATTAACACAGATCAACATTGTAGTAAAAGAGAACTGTATTAGTTATGTGAACAGTAACTAGAACAGAGTGTACCTGCTGCGTCATCATGGTGTAACACCCCGCCATAGGCAGGATTGGGTCTACAGTCGATGATGCCTAACAGAGTTCTGGTGAGTCTGAGCAGCTCAAAGAAACTGTAGAAACCAAAGTAGATCAAATGTCGGGCCAGACTCACCACCTGGAGAAAGACCAGAGAAAAGGAGAGTGGTCACAGAAGAAAGGGAACACTGAAGGATGGAGAACGAGGAGGTAGAAGAGCAGGTACAGACTTCGTATGTGAGTTTGTTTTTCTCCTCATTGTGGAACGGCATCTCGTCGTTCAGGACGTTGTTGAGATACTCCTCCATGAACGCCATTGTGTTGGAGAAACGGTTCTTCTTGTTGTCTCTGCTGTCGTCCATGTTGGAGTCATAACTAAGGATGACACACATTAGAACAAACTAACTAAAAAGTGATGAACACTGACAGTTCTGCAAAGTTCTATAAACAAAAGAATTAGATTGATAAGTTGAATATTCATAATGTATTATCCCGGGATTGCAGTAACATTTAAGCGTCATTAGAGACACAAATATGTGGGTAAGTGTATATAATATCTCACAGACTTGTGAAGTTGAATTTTCCCGAGAAGTCTGCAAGTGATAATCATAGTAAGCATTACCCACAACAAACTCGCCTGAACAGGGACTTGAACCCTGGACCCTCAGATTAAAAGTCTGATGCTCTACCGACTGAGCTATCCAGGCTTCAAGAAGTGAACCCTCTGGAGGACATGAAGGGCCTAGATCCAGATTTCAATTATATGCCAATGAACTGGGTGAATGGAAAATATATTTTGGAAGAAGTCCAGTAGACTGTTGGAGAATTGGATAAAGTATGCCAAGGAGTTGCAGAACAACACCTGAGGCCTCTACTAGTGGTAACAAGCAGACCTTTGTGGATAATGACAGCAAGCTCTACCCACTTTGCACAACAAACAACCCGCCTGAACAGGGACTTGAACCCTGGACCCTCAGATTAAAAGTCTGATGCTCTACCGACTGAGCTATCCAGGCCTCCAGAGAGCTACTTTCTGGAGGACATGATCAGCCCAGATCTGAACCTTGTAGGAGAGTCACAACTGATTTGCATGCAACTTAGAAAAAACGAGATGGGCTGCAATCAGATTTGTGATCTGGTTAACAAACAGACGAAGGCCAAGATTCTTCAGATTGTGAACAGAACTTACATATTGCCAGGGAGTACAGAAGGTCTGAGGTTTGTGCAACTGGTGGCCATAAGCAGACCTCTGTCAGCAGTCATAGCAAGCACGACCGACTTTATACAATAAACTACACACCTGAACAGGGACTTGAACCCTGGACCCTCAGATTAAAAGTCTGATGCTCTACCGACTGAGCTATCCAGGCTTCAAGGAGGGTAACCTCAGGAGGACAGCATCAGCATAAACCTCAAAGGAGAGTCAACACTGACGTGCATGCAAACTGGAAAAACCAAGATGGGTCGCAATCAGATTTGTGATCTGGTCAACAGACACACAAAGGCCAAGAATCTTTAGACCAATCTTGCAAAGTGTGACCACATTCCACAAACCTGCAGTTTGTTGTCTCCACACAGTGTGAAGGAGCCATTAAAGTCCTGTTCAGGTTGTTAAGTGTGAATGGGGCCTTTAGAGACTTGTGAACCTGATTTGCATATTCCTGGGAAATCTGCAAATGCTGAGGCTTGTGCAACTGCACATTTCTACTCGTGACATGAACCTGGATTCACAGGATTGCAGTAAGATTTATGATCTGGTCTCCAGAGATGCAAATAAGTGGTTAAGTGGAGACTTATGGACGTAACTTGTTCGTAACGTTCCCGGAAAGTCTGTAAGGACCGGGGCCTGTGGAATAGCATACTTCTACTGTGGTGGCCACAAGCAGACCTTCACGGATGATGATCACAAGCATTACCCACTTTCTACAACAAACTACTCAGCTGAACAGAGACTTGAACCCTAGACTCTCAGATTAAAAGTCTGATGTTCTACTGACTGAGGTATCCAGGGTTCAAGAAATGCAACCTCTGGAGGACATGATTAAGATCCAGATCTCAAGTTATATACAGTACACCATGAACTTGGTGGATAGTACAGTGGATCTTGGCAGTTAGTAGAGTCAACTCTGATTTGCATGCAGCCTGGATTGCAATCAGATCTAGCGAGCACTAAAGACACTTCACACAATAAACTATGCCTAAACAGGGCCTCTAGAGACTTGTGAACATAACTTGCATGTTCCTGGGAAGTCTGCAAGTGCTGAGGCACAACTGTACTAGTGGTAACAAGCAGACCTTTGAGGATAATAACAGCAAGCACTACCCACTTTCCACAATAAAGGCTCCGCCTGAACAGGGACTTGAACCCTGGACCCTCAGATTAAAAGTCTGATGCTCTACCGACTGAGCTATCCAGGCTTCAAGAAGTGAACCCTCTGGAGGACATGAATGGCCTCAATGGTGGATAGCACACTATCGTGACAGTAGACTTGGATATCTATGCCAAGGAATGCATCTTGCAAAAATGCATTTAAAATCCTGATGCTCTACGGAGTGAGCTACATGTGCCTAAAAGTACCGGGTAGGTATTAAAATATACCAACTCTTTGATGGTGATGGAGGTGGGTATCTCAGTCCAGAGGCGGGCGAACTTGACAGGTGTCACCAGCTCCTGAGGGTCCCGGTCTACATGGGCGTGAAGCATGAGGCGACAGAAGGAGGCCCGGAGGTCAAAGGGCAGTGTCTCATCCATCATGCACAGGAAGATGAGCTCTATGTCCAGCTGCTTGGAGATTTCGTCTATGGCGAGATACTGTCGGTCCAGACACATCCGGGCAAAGAGCTTGAGCTGGTACCTGAGAGTGTCCACAGACAAAGACAGTCAGTGAGCTTTGCTTCCTTCTGTTCCATTCTTGGGTTTATTTATTTGGACGACTCTTGTATGTGTTTACCGGTAGTAGGTGAGGACGTTCTCATCGTGAGCGTTTCCTTGTCTTGCCTCCTGAGCCAGCTGTCTGATACTCTTCTCCTGTTTGTCATTGGCCTTATCTGTCCATACCAGCCACACCTACAGGAAGAGACATGGACAAAATCAAACTGATTAGACAGATGATATCCGTATGTTCATGGTTCCATGGACCATAGATCCTTTCCTTTGGTCTTTCTATCTTGGTCAATACGGCAAAACTCCAGTCATCCATACTCATAATACCTGATTCATTTATTATGATTCTGAGAATCACTTCCTTCATTTAGTTATTGGTTCTTGTACCAAACACACAACAATGGGGAAACAAAGTCCTGGTACCTCGTCGTCGTCTCCATAGTCATCCATCGGCATGTATTCTCCAGGAGCTCCACCTGTGGGCGGCTCTTTGGGGACACGACGTCTGGATGGAGCAAAAACAGAAGTCAACATGTTGACATTAAAAACATAATTCAGAGATGATATGCTAACGTGCAGTGTAAAAATCTATACTACTATAGCTATGCTAGTCACTTTGCAGCAGGAAACTGTACTTCAAAATAAAAGCACTGCTCTGGTGTAAGTCACACTGAATGATCAACCTGAGTTTCATGTTCAGATTTGAGTTATGACTCAGAGAGGGAGTGCGATATCTCTGCCTGCCCCCCCTTTGTTGAGGCCTTTGGCCTTGTTCACATCCTTTGAGTTCCTGGTGGTTAAAATGTCGTTCCCTCACTCTGTCTTGATGAGGATGTCCTGATTTTTGGGGTCCAGCACACATTTACAGATGAGCTCCTGAGTGACGGGAATGGCCACAGTGTTGGACACACACAGGTCTGACAGGTAGTCCAGAAACCTGCAAAACACACAAACACAATCAAAGAATGAAAAACACCAACACAGCGGCCACCTCTCGCTCCGTGCTTCCACCCCTCCCTCCATGGGTACCTGGGCTCTCGGTTCTTGCGGACCAGGCTGACGAAGGTCTCCACCTCGGTCTTGGTGATGTGTTTCTCCAACAGTTTCCGGTTGTTGTGCAGCAGAGCGGTGATGGTGTCCTCAGCCAGGATGTCATAACCGATCTGACTCTGCATCACGCCGAACTGCTTCGCTATGTGCTCCTGGAGGTGGGAGGACGGCGAGAGAGCGGTAAAGGTCACAGCTGGAGTTTGTTGACGTACACTCTTTGATACGGGAAAGACCCAGCTAGGCTAAATGAACACAGTGAGATGAAGTTCCTCACCTGGTTCTTGCGGTAGTCCTCCTGGGAGTGTCGGAGGACTCTGTAGCAGAGTCTGAACATGTACTGGTAAGGGGAGTTCTTCTGGTCCGCCAGCTCCTCCAGACACAGCAGAGGTCCCTCGCCTCCACCCCGGTCCTTAAAGGGCGCCTTCAGGATACCAAAGATCTGAACACACAATTGCACACAGGGCATCAGTTAGTTGGTCGTCATTAATGTTTTTGTTGAACATTTCCTGCTTCTGTTTCATGATGTGATATTTGGATCAAACCTGTTTGAGGATGTTCTGTTCTCTCATCAGTTTCTGTCTTTCTCGGTTGGCTTTGGTCATGACTACGTCCAGGACCGGCTGACCGCTGTTGATGGCATCAGCCACGAAGAAAACCACATCCTCCAGCAGCTTGATGGCAAACCTGAACAACAAAACACAGCGAATATTAACTCATCCTCAGCTAACAGTAAAGTCAGCTGTTTGGATTTTCCTCGGTCCACGGCAAATCCAAATTATTTCATCACACACAGAAACAGAGATCGTCATACCGGCGGTCGTTCTGGCTGATGAAGCCCTGACTGAACTGGTCCACCACGGTGCTCAGCATGGCGCTGGCATCGTTGGCAAAGTCCAGATCTCTGATCTCCATCACAGGAACTGAGACGATGGCGAACGCCTCCTTATCCTCTTTAGTGGGACACGTTCCCAACTGCAGGAGGAGTCACATTATCATACACCGACAGAATTCAATCAAATTACTCATTTAGCCAGTCAACAGAAACCTGTTTCTTTATACGTACAGTAAACATATCAGACACGAGTCGGACTCACCATCAGTCTGATCGGCCTCTCCTCGTCGATGTCGATGGGGACGTTGGTGCTCTGGATCCAGGTGTTGGTGCACAGATGTCTCAGTCGGACGTACGAGTTTCTGGAAGACAAACATGTCGATTTCTGTTTTCTATTTATTATTTATTCAGAATCTGATATTTGTGTGACACTGAGGAAATACTGACTTCCTTCACATTAAAAGACTCAGCAGCACATAAGCCCGGACATGCTTTTAATGTGAAACATCTACAGGAAGTGAGAGTAACTGTTCGTACCGCGGTACGAATGAGTCGGTCTTCTGCAGCGTGGTCGGGTCGAGCTCGAACAGCGAGGCGATGTCGTTCCCATGAGCCACTGCAACCAGCTTGTACTTGATCCTCTCGCCGAGGGAACGCTTTTTAATGTGACTGCCGTCCATCTATGGAGAGGTCAGAGGTCAGAGGTCAGAGGTCAGAGGTCAGGCTGTTAAACCGTCACTGCGTTATCATTGTGATGACGTAACTCACCGAGGACGACTGCTCCGGATTGTCTCCTTTGTATCCGGGATTCTCCTACAACAACGACAACAGTCCAAAGATGAGTCGGCACGTTTTGGTTTAAATTACATCATCAGTCCTTCCACACAGTGTTGCCATGGTTACCTCAGCAGCCAGGTAGTTGCCGGTGGCCAGGTGTTTGAAGCGGTAGAGACTGTTCCAGTGTCCCGCCCCCCCGCGGCACGGGTCATGATGGACAACCTGACGGTCCAATCAGCACGCAGCGAGAGGTTAGTACAGCGTCTGTGTGTGTGTGTGTGTGTGTGTGTGTGTGTGTGTGTGTATGTGTACCTCAACCTCCCACAGGGCGTTGGAGCTGGTCGCAGAGGTCGCCGACTGCCTCAGCGTCGTCCGGAGGAAGACGTGCAGTTTGCTCTTGTACTCGTCGCAGGTCAGAAACTTTTCCTGCTCGGCGTGAAACAAACGCACCACGTCGCCCTGACGGAGACAGGAAGTTCACGAGGCGTTCAAGGAAAACATCCAGAGTGTTCATATCTTCTGTTCATAGTTTGAATTCAGTACGTTTGTGGATATGTCACCTCCTCCACCCCCCTCAGATAAAACTGAAACCACCACCTGACCCTGCTCCACCTCGATCTGGGCTTCATGTCAAAAAGTTTCATTTCATTCTGTTCAGAAATAATCAGACTTTAAGTTTTTAAGTTTTTAAGTCCAAAAACAGGAAGTATGTTTCCATGAATTCAGAGAGTCAGCTGGGAGCTACAACTCCAGTCTGTTTTTGTTACTACTGCTATCAGTTGATCTACAGTCTTATTATTTTATCTTTTATACTCTGTTATACTGATATTTGGATATTTTGCTAACGTTGATTACTCCATGAGCAGTCAGACAAATATCAGTGGATCACTTTGATCCTGAAGAAACATTTAAAGATTCTCAGGCGTCTTCTTCATGAACTTAATCACCTCCATGAGCCGTCTGAATTAAAAACTCTAAATAAAAATGGTTGAAATAGTCAGATCTCAAACACTCTCGGCTCTCTGTCTCTTTCCATAACCGAGCATTGCAGAAACGTCTGTGCCATTTAAATTCAACGGTTCGTTCTCTCTGCTGAAGCGTCGTGACATCACTCACACAGCCTGCTGCTGCCTGCAGAGTTGGTTTGGAGATTAAATTGATGCTGAGTTAATAACTGTAACCCTGCGTGCCCTCAGGTGTGTCAGTCCTGTTTGAGTTAAAAAGGTGTCGCAGTGTTTACACACACCGTCAGCTGACCTCTTCATGTTTATGTCACATTCATTGATTTCTCTTATCTTCCAGTTATCGCTGTTTGTTTTATTGTAAAGAACTTTGTAACAGTGTTAACACGTTTCTATAGAAATAAAGTTTATTATTAAAGTATAATATATTGAATACTGCAGTAAATATACTTCCTCTGTGTATAAACACTGCAGTACTGTGCAGTACTCACTCCTTTGAGGACTTCCTCTCGGTGGTCGCTGAACATCATGAACAGGTTGATCTTCCAGCTCGTGTTGCAGTTCACAGAGTTCACCTGCAGGGGGAGGAAGAGCAGTTCACTGGGAGCTCCTGATACAGAGACCGACCCTCATCAGGACCAGAACCGGACCCAGGACCCTCATCGGGACCAGAACTAAACCCAGGACCCTCAGCGGGTCCAGAACTGAACTCAGAACCGGGTCTGGGTCTTGGTGTCTCACCTCTTTGCAGCCTGGATGGTCGGTCAGCTCGTAGTTTGAAGCATGAAGTGGCTGACCGGCGTTCACCGGGTTCATGATCACTTTATCTCCCACAACCACCTGCAACACACAGCAGACACTCACTACTACTACTACTACTACTACTACTACGACTACTACTACTACTAAGACTACTACTACTACTACTACTACTACTACTACTACTACTACTACTACTAAGACTACTACTACTACTACTACTACTACTACTACTACTACTACTACTAAGACTACTACTACTACTACTACTACTACTACTAAGACTACTACTACTACTACTACTACTACTAAGACTACTACTACTACTAAGACTACTACTACTACTACTACGACTACTACTACTACTAAGACTACTACTACTACTACTACTACTACTACTACTACTACTAAGACTACTACTACTACTACTACTAAGACTACTACTACTACTAAGACTAATACTACTACTACTACTACTACTACTACTACTACTAAGACTACTACTACTACTACTACTAAGACTACTAGTACATCTACCACTGTAGTGTGTAGTATGAGTGTGTAGTATGTGTGTTTACGTTGTCTCCGTTGGCGCGGAGCTTCCAGAACGGCTGGATGAAGAGCCACGAGCCTTCGTTCCCCGTCCCGTCCAGAGTGACCCGCATGGCGTTCTTCTCCAGCAGAGCCGGCAGACGTTTGTTCACCGTCAGGTATTTATTACTCTTCATGTGGAGCAGCTGGATGCAGAGACGACGTCAGATACACATAAACACAACAAAAACTCCTGTTGATCTGCGCTGACCTGTGATCAGGTGAATGGTGTCTCTGTCATTCGTACGTCTGTTCTCACACTATGTAACTTTGGGCTCCGGGTCGGGAGAAGTACGTAACGCTTTACGGCACTAAGTCACACACCACCAACTATTTCACTGATTTTGGTGAAACTGGATCATATTTTATGGAGAAAATGTTTTCTGGTTTTCCCTCTGATGTCCTCCGGCTGCTCCGCCTCAACTCTTTAAGGTCAGTACAAACAGTGGGAAGAAGAAGAAGAAGAAGAAGAAGAAGAAGAAGAAGAAGAAGAAGAAGAGGTCTTCAGGCCCAGCGGTCAGCAGCATCTTTGGACATGAAGATGCTGCTGACCGCTGGGCCTGAAGACCTCTTCCTCTTCTTCTTCTTCTGAAATAATGGCAGAGGAGAAGAGAGTGAAGAGGACGTTGACGGAGGAAGCTAAGAAGAGAAAAGGAGAGAGTGAGCGAGCAAGAAGCCGCCGGACAAGAGTAAATCTGGGACTGACTTTTAGTGGTTGGTGAGAGCTTGGTGAAATAAAAGGCTGAAAGACAGACGCCGAGCTGGGCTGACTGCTGTTGGACTAGTCAGTAATATTAGCTGGCTGCTATGTCTGCTGTTGGTGACCTTGTTGATGTTTGGCTGTTAGCAAAGTTGTCGACTAGTTTTTGATCATATATAACGTTAGCATATATATATATATATACAGTATATATACACATATAGAATAATGCAGTCTTTATGTGTGTGTGTTGAAACGTGTGAAAGGTTCAGCTCAGTCGTTTAATGGATCCATGTAAACACTCTCCACACCTTGGACACACACCTTTCTCCTACAGGAATCTTTATCTTCACAATCTGACACAGTTTCACTCAACAGCAACCACACCTATACCTGTGTGTGTGTGTGTGTGTGTGTGTGTGTGTGTGTGTGTGTGTGAGCAAGGTCAATATTGACTCTAACAGATAGCAATTCATCGATATACAGAGCAGAGCAGTCAGACAGGGTGTGTGTGTGTGTGTGTGGGTACATGCATGTGTGTCAGGCAGATACAGTAAATGATCACACATGTAAGAAGTCAGAAGGACGTGTGTTGCCATGGTGACAAGGGGAAGGGGAGGGGTGCGTGAATCACCTGGTTGTCTTGGCAGCAGGTGCCGCCTTGTTAAACAGACAGGCAAGACAGATGTGTTCAGTCATGTACAGTCACACCGCATACCATCCAGTGATGTCAGTGTTTGTTTCAGGTACTCTGACAGCTTTGTTAAAGATTCAACAAATAAACATTTAAACTTTGCTAACAGCCAAACGTCACAGTGAGCTCACAGTCCGGGCAGCCCGGCTAACAAACTTAGCCAACATTAGCTAACAGCAGCTACAGTTGAGAGAGCCCTCCAGCTTGTTTTGTCTCTCTGTGGTCGTCTCACATCTCGGTGTGTTATTTTGTGTCCGGCCGTGGACCGGCTCTGGACCGTTTGGACCCCTGAGCCTTATTTTCAGTGCTCAACAATGAGTTTGGTCAAAATCAGATCAGAGGTGAGACATTAGCATGTTTAATGTTTGACCTCATGAATAATAAATATCAGTTTGTTTGTTACCTGAATGACAGTTCCATATTTGACGATGTCTCCGTGGACTTTCTTGTTTTCCGTCTCGTTCTGTTTCTGTTCCAGGTTGGACGCGTGCTGCAAGACACAGATCACATTCAGAACACGCTGTAACATCCCAAACACTGCGTGCGATCAGCTGATAACAACCCTGATCAATACGCAACCATTATCAAACCGATAACTAACGTTCAGACAACCTTATCCTACCTAACAGTTTCTGTAGCGTTGACAGAACGCTCCAAAATAAACATATTATCAGCGTTATTTTAATGTTAGACCAGCGTTATTTTAATGTTGGGGATTTTAGAGGTTTTTTCAGCCGTTACCATAGTAACTGCCCAGTTTCCTGCTTCGTGTTTGGTGCTGAAGAGAGCGCGCCGACCTTCTGATGATATTAAACATGTTGGACTCAGTTATTCTGAATATCAGCACGCTGTGATTGCCGTGCTGATATTCAGAATAACTGAACTCCCTCGTGTGTATTTCTTATGACCGCTTTCCAAACAAAGTGTGTGTGCAGAAATGTGTGTGTGTGTGTGTGTTACCTGTAGTTTCTGCAGCAGAACCACGTCAGCGATCTTGTCTTTCTCATGTTTGGCTTGTTTGGCTTTCCAGAACTGTTTCTGAGCCGAGTACCGGCTCATCGGACACACCTTGAACAGGCAGTCTGAGTGAAGACACAATGAGACAGTAAAAAACACGATTAATAAAATAAAGTTTCATCTTATTCTACACACAGACGAGTCTGACGAGGTGTCGCTGTGCTGTGGTCGGTTTGAGCGATCAGTTCCAGAGTGCTGATTGGTCAGTGGACCAGCACGTGAAGCTAATTGGTTGTTTTGGTTTCGGGACATCAAACTGGTGAAGCGTCTGACATTAAGCCAATCTCTGACCGTCTGTGTTTAATTAAGACATTTATTTCTGCCTACATGACCAAATATGGTCTGTCTGTCTTAAACACACGAGGAAATGGACACTTTAACTTCCTGGAAGTTCCTACTGGAACTTTTGACCTGCTGGTGGCGCTACAGGAAGAGTCATTCATTCAGACACGTTTTAATTAAACAATATAAAATATAAATTAATTCATTCATTTAAAAAAATGTAACTGGATCAGACAGAGAAACAAAAAATAAAGAACTCAACCTGAAGTGAAACATGTGAGAGGACACAGAGACACAGAGAGAGAGAGAGGTAAATATTGACTCTCCTCCAGCAGATCCTGTACATTAAAGTACATCAACACTGTGTGTGTGTGTGTGTGTGTGTGTGTGTGTGTGTGTGTGTGTGTGTGTAAAGCAAACATGATTTCCCTGTGTATCTTATCAAAGAACCAAAAAGGATTTTCAGGTTTAAAGTCAACTTGACTTAAGGAAATAAGGCACACACACACACACACACGCATGCACACACACACACACACACACACACACACACACACACACACACACACACACAGCTTTTTAATTGTGTGATGATTCACTATTTAGTATTTTTTAAGTATTTAAAAAAAAAGTTTATTTATGACGTCAAATTATTTTTAGTTTCTAATTTTTGTTTTTGTCCAAACTCAGAATAATTCTGATCTCTACTTCCTCGTTTCATTGGTTCACTTCCTCTGAGCTCATGTTTCACTTGATCTATATGAAACATACACACACACACACACACACACACACACACACACACACGTGTATATTACAGCCTGTTACTGATCCAAAGTTCGAGCTGTCACTCACTCTCTGTGATCTACTTGTAAACTGGTTCAACAGCTCGCTGTCCTACAAACATCTCAGAGCAGATGGTGCATCACGCTGTCCTCTGTATATAAATATATATACATGTACCAGCAGCCTCTGGTGACACGAGCTGGACTCCCATCAAACACGCATGTCATTTATATTTCATGCAGCAGCACACTGGAGGATTTTCATGGGTCCATTTGGTTCTGATAACAAAGACCTGACCCAGGATCTGAGTCCGGACGGGTGAAGCTGAAAAGTATTCAGGATGTAAAGCGGTCCAGTTTGATATTAAAGACAAAAATAAAAATGAGACTTTTAGATCTAAATATTTGACACAGTTAGTTTTAACGTCACGCTTGTATAAGTCACATACTGGACAATGATTGGCTCCAAACCAGTTATGATGTCATAAATCCTGCAGGTACGTCCAGGTGCTAAACTGAGACTTAAGCTGAGCTCAGAGGAACAACTTCCTGTGTGTCCATGAATTAACTGTAAAACACCCCTGAAGCCCTGAATGGTTTTTTATTTCTGACCTGATGCTTCATTTTTAAACCGTCCAACCTGAAGAAGCAAAACTCAGTTTTTATTTTCCAAAACTTTCCAAAAGTTTCTCATGATTTATTCCTGGATGTGGCAGGAAGGTTTGGACAGCATCAGCATTTAATCAGGTCGAACGTCTAAAAACCAGAGTGGATCTAAAGTCATCCTCACTTCAGTCAGCAGCAAAGACATCATCAATAACTTTCTAATATATTTACAGAAATGCTTTAACTTGTGTTATTAAATACAGCTGCTCATATTTCAAACATCATCTATAAAACAAACAAATGATGACAAACTCCAGACCTGCAGGTGGTCAAACCGGCTGGTTTAATTAAAACAGGTTCCACCACAAAAACCAGTTCTAATGTAATGTAATGTGTTCTAATGTCAAATAATTATGTCGACTAACTGAAGAAAACTTTCTGATATTTGAACATCTGTATTAACACAGAGACAACATGAGACACGTCTGCTGAAGTGAAGTAACAGCACAAAAGTTAGTGATGAGAAACTGTTCTAAAAGCCACCAATGCAAAACTTTTAGTACTTAAAGTCACGTTAACGTAGTTTAATGTACATTAATCCATTCTGAAGATAATTCTACTGCCGGTCGAGATGATTAGGACCTGTAGTAGACTTCACCTGTCACTACATGTTGTTGTATTGTTGCATTCATCTGTTAATTAAGCAGTTAAAATAAGTTTAAATCCAAATGGTGGACACGGCTTTTGTCCCCAGTTGGACAAGTCGTCCCCATTTAACTGGTCTTTAGTCACAACTATAGTCCCCAGAACATACCCTCAGTCAGACCGCCCCTCTCACTCACACACACACACACACACACACACACACACACACTTGGTCGTACCTCTGAACTTCTTTGGAGGATTTTCCAAATCTCCAGCAGCTGGTTCGACCACACAGCGGTCATCTACCAACCTGCAAACAAAAACCAAAGAAGTCATTTTTAGGTGTAATTTGCATCGTTTAAAGACTTTAACATTAAAATTTCAATAATATACTGTATGATCATTAATGGATAGAATAATGGGTTATAATATATGAAGGTACTTTTAAACGTGTTTAAATGTGTGAAAAAAGCTCAAAACTGACAAAATAACATATAATAATATACGATAATTAATGGTTAAATTAATGGATTATATGTTATGGTATTTATATGTATTATTTGCACAGTTTAAAGGCTTTAAACAAGAAAACAACCTTAAAACTAATATGACAGCCATCCATAAGTTTGGACCTAAAACAGTCTTCAGTTCTTCAGTTCAGACTTACACTGTAGAGATAATCCATTAAAACACCTGTAATCTATTACAGTCCATTTATTTATGAATTACTGAACTCGACTTTGAATCATTATTTACAGTTATGATCTTTGAGTACATCTCAAAACGTTTACGTGTTGCTCTGGACAGGAAGCTACACCCTGCAGCATCGCCCTGATGTGGCGACTCTTCTTCTACTTTTAGACTCTTTTCTCACACGACGCTGCCGCAGCCGATAAGTTCAGACGGAAACATAAAAACTGTGAGCTGAAGCTCCGCCGACAGCCAATCAGAGCGCTTCTCCTGTCAGCTGACACACAGCCATGTGAAAACCTGCATAGGTTTAAAAAACGTTCAAAACATTTATACAGGTACGCTAACCCAGAGTGATCAGAGAGCTGCAGGTAGCGTGATCTGCAGATCTGATCAGAGCATTTCAGGTGTGGTTTCACAAACAAAGAGCTCCTTGGAACATGATGCAAAATAAACAACAGAAGAAGAAAGTAGTCCAACGGCACAGCAGATAAGAGGAAGTGTTGTGTCACTAAATTAACCGTGCATGAAAAGTCTCTCTGAAGAATCAGACTTTTCAAAGTCACGTTGAGTTTATTGTTAGTACAGTCAGCACCCGGTACTGAATGATTCAGGCTCTGTTAGAGTTTCCTCTGCAGATCCTCCTCACATGCAGATCTCAGAGACTTTCTGCAGATCAGACAATAAATTATAAAGATAAGATGTTGCACCTCCTGAAGGCTCAAAGGAGAACAGAGTATCGAAGGGTAAGTGATCAGGAAAGGACGGTGAGCCGGCTTCAATAAAACTACAAACCTGCAGAGAAGTGGAAAATGTATTTTCTGCTCAGACGTCAGCCGGAGGCGACTTTTGTCTGAGGACAAAGAAACAATCTGCAAGACTAGACACCACCGAAGAAGAGTGTGGCCACACCTGGCCTCCTGCTGAACGTAGTTAAAGTGTTTGAATGGACAGGTAATCCTGCTGACTGCAGACTGTCTGCTCGCTGCATGAAAAGAGAGATTTAACAGGTGTGTGTGTGTGTGTGTGTGTGTGTGTGTGTGTGTGCGTGTGTGTGTGTGTGTCTCAGACTCTGATGATCCTCCGTCTGTTTTTTTCTTTGTTCTGAACCAGAAGCGGGAAAGTAAAAGTCGACTTTTACTGTGAAGTAGACAATGTTTCATCTTAAATTTCACAATAAGAGTCTTGTTTTATTTAATGGATCTACACACTGGAGAACTCTGTTTTTGTGGTGTGAGGTTCTGGTTCTGATGGACCGAGCCTCCTGCTGGATTCTTTACTCTTTATTTTACACTGAAAAACTGTCAAAACTTTGAATGACAGTAAAATATTCCATTAAATATTACAGAGTTTTACTGTATAATTAACAATCTGCAATATAAAATACGACTTTATTCTGTATAAATTCCCTTAAAAAGTCGATGCAGTTTTTCACTGTCAAATCGTCATTTTTTATGGTGAGGTGAATCGTCTCCTACACGAGCTGGGTCTAAAGGAAAAGTCTGCCATCGCACACATCGTCATATCTGAGTCATATTTTTGCATCATGGTTTCAGTCGAGGTCAGTCAGGTCAACTAGAAACCAAAAAGCAAACCACAGCCTGTAAACAAATCAGTCTGTGGAAGTGATTGTTGGAAACTCCGACCTCAATATATTTAATGATCATCAGGCAAACATGCAGCATTTATGAGCTCTGTTCAAATAACACGTCAGATAACTGAACCCAGAAAACAAACACTGGCGAACACGACCGCACAGTCAGCACCAAACAGCAGGTTTGAACATCTGTCTGCAGGCCTGCAGAGCTCCTGCACGTCTGTGGTTTAATCCCTGTGCCTGACAAATCCAAAAACTTTTTAATATTTGAACCTTTCTGTCTGTCCAGCTGCTTCAAACCACACACACATAAAAAGACATTTATTATCGCAGCTCTGCAGCATCCTCTCCGCAAACCTTCAAACTTTCTGAGCTAGAGAAAGTCTTTTTTTTGATGACGCAGGTCGAGTCGTGACCTGATCTGCTACATACAGCTCTATGTTCTCAGTCTGAGGCTCAGAGCAGCTTCAAGACGTGAAAACATCTTTATTTATCAGATAATGCTGCTTAATGCAGCCACTCTGAAACAAGCCTGTTTAACTATGTCCAGGTTTTAGACAGTCTGCGGGGACGTCACGGAGACTACGTCCAGGTTTTAGACAGTCTGCGGGGACGTCACGGAGACTACGTCGAGGTTTTAGACAGTCTGCGGGGACGTCACGGAGACTACGTCCAGGTTTTAGACAGTCTGCGGGGACGTCACGGAGACTACGTCCAGGTTTTAGACAGTCTGTGGGGACGTCACGGAGACTACGTCCAGGTTTTAGACAGTCTGCGGGGACGCCACGGAGACTACGTCCAGGTTTTAGACAGTCTGCGGGGACGTCACGGAGACTACGTCCAGGTTTTAGACAGTCTGCGGGGACGTCACGGAGACTACGTCCAGGTTTTAGACAGTCTGTGGGGACGTCACGGAGACTACGTCCAGGTTTTAGACAGTCTGCGGGGACGTCACGGAGACTACGTCCAGGTTTTAGACAGTCTGTGGGGACGTCACAGAGACTACGTCCAGGTTTTTAAAATGTCTCCAGTTTTTCTTCCATTTTCATCTTTCTTGACTTTTGATTTCATGTTTTCTTTCTTTCCTCATATTTCCCTCTTCTCTTCCTGTTTTTGTCCTCTCTCTCTCTTCACGTCTTTCTTTTCTTAAAATGTTGAAACTTTCCCTCTTTTCTTTTCTTTTCTTTTCTTTCCGTCTTCTTAAATTCCACTCGTTCTTTCTTTCATCCCGACCGCCCGCGGGGTCAGCCATCGCTAAAACCACAAACAGCCAATCAGTTCTTTTGTCTGCCTGCCAGGTGTGTCCAGGTGTGTGCTGATTGCTCTATTCACAGGACACACACACACACACACACACACACACACACACACACACACACTGACAGCTGACTTGTTTCTCACATTGAAATCACATCATCAGGATACAAACGCAGGCTTGTGGCTGTCGTGTTGATCACTTCATATTTTCAGTTTTATAACAAACTGACTTTCTAAATGACTTTTTTAACCTGATAAACATCGTGTGTGTGTGTGTGTGTGTGTGTGTGTGTGTGTTTCATGGCATCATTCAAACATACGGAATATTCTTTAGGACACGAGGTCGCACTAAAAACAAAGAAAATAAGATGTCATGTGTCTGTTGTCGGTTTGTTTCTCTTCACACTCTCCGCCTGTTAAATGTGGCTTGTCGTCGCCGTCCTCTCCCTCGCTCCCTCCGGCAGGAACAGCTGATTTGAATATGGATTTGTGTATCTGAACGAGCTCAGCAGCTGTTTTACAGACCGAGCCGGAGATCCTCCACGTTTCATCTGACAGCGAACAGACAACAGACACAACAACTGACAGTCTTTGTACTCAGAACTCTGTTTGTATGTTTGCAGTCAGAGTCCAGATGGACAAAATAATAAGAACATACAACAACCTGAATAAAATCTGAGGTTCATTAAAACATGAAATATTCTGACTTCTCTTTGTTTCCTTAATTAAGCAGTAAGCTTTGACCTTCACGTGTCTCATTTTTAAACGTGAAGTCCAAGTTCAAGTCTGAAGTCGAGTCCTTGACGAGTTTGTATTTTATGAAGTTTAATTATTCTGCACTGTATTTTTTAAATTTCCGTTTGATTCAGAGCTCTTCAGTGACTCTCTTGTCTGCATAAAGATCTTTGCCTCGTTCATGATAACTTCAGACGTTGCCACATGAACAGACTCGACTTTAGAGCTTCTACAGGTGATAAGAGCTCTTTAACTCACCGCCTGCAGAGTGTCAGCAGAGATAACGTGACGTACAGAAATACATTTTACAGCAGATTTGCTGCTGCTAAGCTAACGTAACATGTAACATGAAGCATGGACATGCTGACACTGTGTAACCTGACATAGCTACGTACATGAAAAGCTAACTTTGCATTGGATTTAGCAAGCTAAGTTCGTTCACAGAGCTCCTGTATCTGAATACAAGCAGTGTCGTGCCAGAACAGGAGCTGGGTTAGCGGGCAGTGTAACCGGATCGTGTCGCTACATGTATTGAGTCATGAGTCTGCTGGGAAACAGATCAGGATGAGTCTGCCCGGATGGTTTGCATTAAAGCAAACAGAAGCTGCTGCAAACATTGGAGCGTCCTGTTTGTTTGGATGCAGCTGATTTGACTGCAGGAAAACCAGCGCGTTCGTCCAATCACGTCGCTCGCGGCAGGTACTCCCTATTCAAATGTGTCCATCAGTCTGACATCGACTTTAAACTCCAAATAAAAACAAACACTCACTGAGAGATCAAACGCTCATGGCCAAAAGTGTGTGGACAGCTGCTCTAAAGCAGGCAATCAACGAGGCCGTGTGAACAAAATGTGAATAAAATGTGAAAAGCAGCCCAACAACACGACAATAAAACCTTCTATTCTATCAACCAGACGAATACTCAGCGTCTGTTTTAGCGCACGTCGTTCAGCTGGATCGGCTTCATTTTGTTTGATTAGCGGGTGGAGGACGAGCACGGTCGGATCCTCGAGGACGTGCAGGTTTTATTTACATTTCACTGGTCGGACAATGTTGACATGCTAATATTTAGCAGGTTCAATGTTTATCACTGTCTTAGCTTGGTTTGTTAGCATGCCAAATAACCACAAAGTACAGCTCAGGCTAACAGGAGTCGTTAGCTGTGCAAAGATTATGAACCAAATGTTCATCATAATATTATATTAAAGAGCTACATTTAGCATGCTAAAGCAGATCTGTCAGTGTCTGTGAGGGCTGATGATAGCCGACGTTAGCCTGCTACAATCTGTTCTCTCACAGCTCTGTAGCTAGCTCATGACACACACATATCTGCATTAAAGCACAGTGTTGGCTTGTTAGGATACTATTATGCTAAGCTAGGAACATGAGCAAACATTTAGCATGTCAACATTAGCATGCTGTGTAAACATTCATCTAAATGAATGTTTCATAAGAACTGGACACCAAACTGCAGTGACTGTTACACACCGCGAGCACAGGCTAAAAAGCTATTTGGCTTGTGGGTTACGCACACGTTCATTAGCGCTTCTCGCCCTCAGGCCACGGACTGAACACCGCGATGACCAAATGAAGTCTCCTTCCTTACAACTGTTAGCATATGACGCTAGCATGGCTAAAAATAGTGACCCATTGTCTTTTATTGTGAAATCAGTGAAAGTGAAGCTAAAGGCTAAGAGAGGCTGTAAAGGTCAACAGTGAGTCAAACACAGCAGAGTGGGTGTAAAGACCACAGCACAGGAAACACACCCACCAACTGGCACAGTGCAAATCTCTCTTGGACATAATCGGTACCACTTCCTTTTCCTGTCATAGCTGCCACTTTCTGTGTGTGTGTGTGTGTGTGTGTGTGTGTGTGTGTGTGTTAAAAGTTATTCTTGACAGGACCACCGAAGAAATTCATCAACTCTCCGGAGAACATCTGAGAAACTCAGCACTTTACTGCTTCACTAAAAAAAAACAAAGTGACAGAAAAAGCCCAAAAACTGAAACTGTAGAAAGTTTTTTAGTGAATTTAAACTGGAATGTTTCATTTTGAATCAACACGCCTAAAAAATAAGACGAGAGGACGAAGGAGGAAGGAAACAAGAACTGTGCAACAACTTAAAAAGTCATTTGAAGTTCAAACATTTGTCAAAGAGGAAACACTGACCGACACCTAACCATCAGTGTCAACCGAGAAGTCATCAGTTCATTCTCAGTCTAACGTGACGTCAGCGTTAACGTTAACGTGACGTCAGCGTTAACGTGGCGTCAGCGTTAACGTGGTGTCAGTGTGTTAACGTGACGTTAACGTAGTGTCAGCGTTAACATGGTGGCGGCGCAGACAGGTGAACATTCGTTCCTGACGTGGTTCTGAAAAATCACTTTAAGGATCAGAGGCTGTAACGTGACGACACGACACGAGACTTCACGTCAAAAAGTCGACAGGTTCAGTTTGTTGATTCTTACACTGTAAAACATTCAACAGGTTATTCAGGTTAAAAAAATAGTTCTGCTTGTGTATATTTAACTCTCAAATATTGATAAAGGTGTCATCCTCAGAGATCCAGTGTTGGTCAAACATGAGGGTCGAGGCCTCCAAAGGGTCACCAGATAATGTACATATATATTCTATAACAGGTCATCTGAAATATACTCAAACTGTACGCAGCAGATCCTTTATAGAAGACTGAGCTATAGAAGACTGAGCTATAGAGGACTGAGCTATAGAGGACTGAACTATAGAAGACTGAGCTATAGAGGACTGAGCTATAGAGGACTGAGCTATAGAGGACTGAACTATAGAAGACTGAGCTATAGAAGACTGAGCTATAGAAGACTGAGCTATAGAAGACTGAGCTATAGAGGACTGAGCTATAGAGGACTGAACTATAGAAGACTGAGCTATAGAAGACTGAGCTATAGAAGACTGAACTATAGAAGACTGAGCTATAGAGGACTGAGCTATAGAGGACTGAACTATAGAAGACTGAGCTATAGAAGACTGAGCTATAGAGGACTGAACTATAGAGGACTGAACTATAGAAGACTGAACTATAGAAGACTGAACTATAGAAGACTGAGCTATAGAGGACTGAACTATAGAAGACTGAAGAAGACTGAGCTATAGAGGACTGAGCTATAGAAGACTGAGCTATAGAGGACTGAGCTATAGAGGACTGAGCTATAGAAGACTGAACTATAGAAGACTGAGCTATAGAAGACTGAGCTATAGAAGACTGAGCTATAGAGGACTGAGCTATAGAGGACTGAACTATAGAAGACTGAGCTATAGAGGACTGAACTATAGAGGACTGAACTATAGAAGACTGAACTATAGAAGACTGAGCTATAGAGGACTGAACTATAGAAGACTGAAGAAGACTGAGCTATAGAGGACTGAGCTATAGAAGACTGAGCTATAGAGGACTGAGCTATAGAGGACTGAGCTATAGAAGACTGAGCTATAGAGGACTGAGCTATAGAGGACTGAGCTATAGAAGACTGAACTATAGAAGACTGAGCTATAGAGGACTGAGCTATAGAGGACTGAACTATAGAAGACTGAGCTATAGAGGACTGAGCTATAGAGGACTGAGCTATAGAAGACTGAACTATAGAAGACTGAGCTATAGAGGACTGAGCTATAGAGGACTGAACTATAGAAGACTGAACTATAGAAGACTGAGCTATAGAAGACTGAGCTATAGAAGACTGAGCTATAGAAGACTGAGCTATAGAGGACTGAACTATAGAAGACTGAGCTATAGAGGACTGAGCTATAGAGGACTGAGCTATAGAGGACTGAGCTATAGAAGACTGAGCTATAGAGGACTGAACTATAGAAGACTGAGCTATAGAAGACTGAGCTATAGAGGACTGAACTATAGAAGACTGAGCTATAGAAGACTGACTATAGAACCATAGAGACTGAGCTATAGAGGACTGAGCTATAGAAGACTGAACTATAGAAGACTGAGCTATAGAGGACTGAGCTATAGAAGACTGAACTATAGAAGACTGAGCTATAGAGGACTGAGCTATAGAAGACTGAGCTATAGAGGACTGAGCTATAGAGGACTGAGCTATAGAAGACTGAACTATAGAAGACTGAGCTATAGAGGACTGAGCTATAGAGGACTGAACTATAGAAGACTGAAGAAGACTGAGCTATAGAGGACTGAGCTATAGAAGACTGAGCTATAGAGGACTGAGCTATAGAAGACTGAGCTATAGAAGACTGAGCTATAGAAGACTGAGCTATAGAAGACTGAGCTATAGAGGACTGAACTATAGAGGACTGAGCTATAGAAGACTGAACTATAGAAGACTGAGCTATAGAAGACTGAGCTATAGAAGACTGAGCTATAGAGGACTGAGCTATAGAAGACTGAACTAAAGAGGACTGAGCTATAGAGGACTGAACTATAGAAGACTGAGCTATAGAAGACTGAACTATAGAAGACTGAGCTATAGAAGACTGAGCTATAGAAGACTGAGCTATAGAGGACTGAGCTATAGAAGACTGAGCTATAGAAGACTGAGCTATAGAGGACTGAGCTATAGAGGACTGAGCTATAGAAGACTGAGCTATAGAGGACTGAGCTATAGAGGACTGAGCTATAGAGGACTGAGCTATAGAAGACTGAACTATAGAGGACTGAACTATAGAAGACTGAACTATAGAAGACTGAGCTATAGAGGACTGAGCTATAGAGGACTGAACTATAGAAGACTGAACTATAGAAGACTGAGCTATAGAAGACTGAACTATAGAGGACTGAACTATAGAAGACTGAACTATAGAGGACTGAGCTATAGAAGACTGAGCTATAGAGGACTGAACTATAGAGGACTGAGCTATAGAGGACTGAGCTATAGAGGACTGAGCTATAGAGGACTGAGCTATAGAAGACTGAGCTATAGAAGACTGAGCTATAGAGGACTGAACTATAGAAGACTGAAGAAGACTGAGCTATAGAAGACTGAGCTATAGAAGACTGAGCTATAGAAGACTGAGCTATAGAGGACTAAGCTATAGAAGACTAAGCTATAGAGGACTAAGCTATAGAAGACTAAGCTATAGAAGACTGAGCTATAGAAGACTGAGCTATAGAAGACTGAGCTATAGAAGACTGAGCTATAGAGGACTGAACTATAGAAGACTGAAGAAGACTGAGCTATAGAGGACTAAGCTATAGAAGACTAAGCTATAGAGGACTAAGCTATAGAAGACTGAGCTATAGAGGACTGAGCTATAGAAGACTGAGCTATAGAAGACTGAGCTATAGAAGACTGAGCTATAGAGGACTGAACTATAGAAGACTGAACTATAGAAGACTGAAGAAGACTGAGCTATAGAAGACTGAGCTATAGAAGACTGAGCTATAGAAGACTGAGCTATAGAGGACTAAGCTATAGAAGACTAAGCTATAGAAGACTGAGCTATAGAGGACTGAGCTATAGAAGACTGAGCTATAGAAGACTGAGCTATAGAAGACTGAGCTATAGAGGACTGAACTATAGAAGACTGAAGAAGACTGAGCTATAGAAGACTGAGCTATAGAAGACTGAGCTATAGAAGACTGAGCTATAGAGGACTAAGCTATAGAAGACTGAGCTATAGAAGACTGAGCTATAGAGGACTGAACTATAGAAGACTGAAGAAGACTGAGCTATAGAAGACTGAGCTATAGAGGACTAAGCTATAGAAGACTGAGCTATAGAAGACTGAGCTATAGAGGACTAAGCTATAGAAGACTAAGCTATAGAAGACTGAGCTATAGAGGACTGAGCTATAGAGGACTAAGCTATAGAAGACTAAGCTATAGAAGACTGAGCTATAGAAGACTGAGCTATAGAGGACTGAACTATCGACCTCAGCAGACGTCCCAGTGTCTTTAAGATTATTCAGTGCTACATACTGAACCAGAGATACCCAGACAGACTGTCTAAAACCTGGACGTAGTCTCCGTGACGTCCCCACAGACTGTCTAAAACCTGGACGTAGTCTCTGTGACGTCCCCGCAGACTGTCTAAAATCTGGACGTAGTCTCTGTGACGTCCCCGCAGACTGTCTAAAACCTGGACGTAGTCTCCGTGACGTCCCCGCAGACTGTCTAAAACCTGGACGTAGTCTCTGTGACGTCCCCACAGACTGTCTAAAACCTGGACGTAGTCTCCGTGACGTCCCCACAGACTGTCTAAAACCTGGATGAAGTCTCCGTGACGTCCCCGCAGACTGTCTAAAACCTGGATGAAGTCTCCGTGACGTCCCCCACAGACTGTCTAAAACCTGGACGTAGTCTCCGTGACGTCCCCACAGACTGTCTAAAACATTTAGAGCTCACAAACATCTGAAACTCAAAGTCCTGTTAGTATTTTTATTAATTTATTATATTTTAGAAGTTTTTTAAAGTCAAATCTCTCAAAAGTTGTACAAACACCTTCATGTGCAGTACTCAGTGTGTGTACTGCAGTACTCAGTGTGTGTACTGCAGTACAGTGTGTGTATTAAACAGCAGTACACACAGTGACAGTGAACTCACCCCAGGGTGCTGATGAAGCCGTTCACGGATCCTTCGGCGTACAGAGACACGATATCTCCGATATGAAGGAAAGAGGAGGCAGAGTCCGACATCCTGCGGCCGGTTCAGGCTCCACACACCGCGAGAGAGACACAGGTAGACCCGACCAGGTAGACCCGGAGAGAGCCGGAGACAGACCCGGGGAGCAGCGTCCTGCTCTCGGTGTGACACAGTAAAGTTCAGCAGAGTTTCCTCCTCCACATCGCAGCAGCTGAAAACAGTTTTACAGTCAACCTGCAGAGTCCAGCGTTCAGTGCGTGCTCCTCCACGGAGGCACTGCCGGGTTCAGCATGAAGGAGTTCAAAACAGTCCCGCACAGACCCGCAGATGTGTTCCCTGTGACAGGAAATATCACACAACTTACAGAGTGTGCGCACACAGACACACACACAGAGGTGTAAAGACACACAACACGTCCCTCCCTCTCTGTCAGTGTGTGTGTATGGGGAGGTGCGTGCACGTGCGCGCTCACGACGAAGACTCCGGTATTAAAAAAAACCAGGAAGTGAGTCGAAGTGTTGATAAGGCACACACACACGCACACGCACACGGAGCTGCAGCCAAGGCGGGACGTGTTGTTGTTGTGAGCGTGCAGGACAAGTGCACGTGCACGCGCACACATGCCTCACTAACATGAACAGCAACAAACTTTAGAAACTTTTCCCTCCGATCAGCTCTGTGATTTACAGACTTTCCTGATGAACAGTGAAGTAAACTGATGCTAACTGTAGCTGCTGTTAGCACAGTTTGTTAGCTGCTGTTAGCTAATGTTAGCTCGAGTTTGTTAGCTGCTGTTAGCTAATGTTAGCGCAGGTTGTTAGCTGCTGTCAGCTCCGTTTGTTAGCTGGGCTGCCCCAGACTGTGAGCTCAGAGCACCGCGGGGAGCACAGGTGTCGTGCCAGAACCGGAGCTGGACAATACATAAGTTAGTATCATGGATCACGTTAGCTGCTGAACTCATTTGGTAAACTATAAATAACATATCCCCTCATAGTTAGCAAGCATCACGCTATTGATGGTAGCAAGCAATTTAGCATTAGCCAGCTAAAATCATAATATGTCATTATATTTCACGTTTTGCAGCAATGTTAGCTTTGACTTTGGACTCTGTGTTGTAGTGGGTGTTGGTCGTCTGTTGATGTTTGAACCAGAGCTGGGCGAGTGGGCTCAGCAGCCTCTACGGACATAATGGCAGAGGAGAAGAGAGTGAAGAGGACGTTGACCAAAGTTTCTCCTGTCACATGAAGCCGAGCTGTGGCATCACTCTAATATTTAATGATGTTTGCAGAAGAAGAAGTGGCAGAGTGCTTCAAAGAAGAGGAAGTTTGTGGGTTTTTGTTGTAAACCACAAGTTCATGTGAGAGCAAAGGAACACTCGAGGTACATCGTTATGAACTGTAGTACTGTTTACTCCACTACCTTTGACAGTATATTTACTTTTCAGATTACAGTTTGAACACGTTTGTAGCTCACGATGTGTCCATGTTGCATGTTTGTAATGAAGAGCTCATTTATTCATTCAAGCTAATTTACACAAGTCATTTGCTAGCTTGTTAGCAAACATTTACTAACATTAGCTAACTTAAGATGTGATCATGTTGTTTATCTTCAAACTGTGATTTACTTTCCAACATAGCCGAGCTAACACAGCATATCTATATCTATATCTACATCTTCATCAGATAAATAAACTGTTTAAAAAACATGTTGTCTCAAAGCTGCAAACATCTGATAGCAAATGTTAGCAAAATGCTAGCTAATTAGCTTGTCATACGTCACACGTCATAAGAAAGCTACTTAGAATCAGAATCAGATTCAGAAAAAGCTTTATTGCCAAGTACGTTTTTTTACACATACAAGGAATTTGTTTTGGTGTTGTTGGTGCACGTCAAACATTCTCTAAATATAAGAAAGAAGAAAATCAAGTATTACAAATATAACAATATAAATATATATATACGCAGTATGTTTTAAAAGTAAAAATAAGAAGAGCAGTACAGCTGAGTAAGTACAGTCAATGTGCAAATGTTCACAGTATTTGAAATATGCAAGTATAAAACAAAACAGGGAAGTCCGAGCTGAGTGTTAATGTAACGCATAAAGTTGTGAATGCAATGTCAAGTACCTAGCATTAGCTAACTTAAGATATGTCTCTTTTATCTTTTCAACATAGACGAGCTAACAATTAGCATATCTGAGTACATATATTATCACAAAGCTAAAAACATCTGACAGCAAATGTTAGCTCGCTAATTTACAGTCATTATATAGCTAGTTAGCAGCTAACATTAGCTAACTTACTAAATGAAGTCGTTCACATTAGTTCAACTTTAAACATCGACAGCAGTAAAATGAACCAAAAACATCAGATAGAATAAAAAACCTTTATTACAACATCAGTACTTTGACTTTAAGTACATTTCTATCATACTGTTAAAGTAATGTTTTGAATGCAGTACTTTTACTTTTCACAGTAGTGTGAGTACTGTTACTGCAGTAACTGATCTAAATACTTCTTCCACCTCTACAGAGGCAAACACACCCTGAAGTGTAGGCTGTGTGTGTGTGTGTGTGTGTGTGTGTGTGTGTGTGTGTGTGTACAGTCATGCTGACTGGACTTCCTGTTCGAGCAGTTAAAGCAGCAGGCTGTTAAACTCTCTGGTTCAGTGTGTGTGGTGTGTTTACTACAAGCTTCTGTCCCACCACACACACCAGGACGATGACCAGCGGTGGAGTGTGTGTCACAGGGCGGCTCGCGGTGTTGTTGTTGTTGTTATCACTGTACAGGAAACACAGAAGAAGAAGAAGAAAACAGGATGACAAACATTTACAATACAACAAAATAATATACTGGCTCCTGATTGGCTGGTCTGGCTCTGTGATGTGATCCAGATGATCTGTAATACCCTGTAGTAGTACTGTAGTAGCATGAAGTACAATGAAGTACCGTAGTACACATGACAATATATACTTCACGTTAGTCTGAAGTCAAACTTAGTAGTCTACTCGCTCCACCTGACCTGTTCATTAAGATTTATAATATGAGCTGTGTGTGTGTGTGTGTGTGTGGTATCCATGGTGACAGCTGGCAGTCAGAGTTTCAGTGGTCTCTGTGGCGATGGGGTGAAAGAACAAGCCAAAAGGAGCGTTTGTTTCTGGAGAGGCGTAAAACTTCCGCCCGGGCGTAAAAAGGAACAAATCTAGAAGTGTGTGTGTGTGTGTGTGTGTGTGTGTGTGTGAGTGTGACATTCAACCTGACACACTGTCAGCTTTGTTCAGTTTGGACTAAGAACTCAGTATTATAATTACAGATTATTACTGAAGTCATAAAATCACATTGCTTCAATAGTTAAAATACAGTAACATAATGTCTCATTCTGACCTGGAAGTACATTAATTATAATTAATTTAATTAATTGTGGAGCGCTGGACATTTCTGGAGGTCGAGGTGTAAACTGTGAACTGTACATATGATTTATATTTTGACAACACTACACTGCTGAAACTAGCACAATACACCAGGAAGTACACAGAGTACTACATATGGTACTAATACTATACTAATACAAAGTCATTTTACTTTGGTAACATCCTGAAACCACAACCTTTACTTGTACATTCATTTTACAGAGCAGTATTTATACTTTAATTAAAGTAAAAGAATGTGAGTACTAGCGAGAAGCTAACGTAATGTTAGCAGGATACACAGCTAACGTAAAAGTTGTCAAACATCAGCCATAAGAAGATAACGCAACAGATCAAACTCAAGCGAGGACATGAAGTTAATTACATTAGCAGATTCTGTGACTGTACGTCACATGGTGACATATATTTATATTTATATATGTGTGTGTGTGTGTGTGTGTGTGTGACATACTTGTGTCCACCTTTTGAAGTGGTGTGAGCTCGAGCTGGCGGCTGGACGCTCGGAGGATGAACAGATTTAGAAAAAGACAGCTGTCTAAATACGGAAAAGATCTAAAAAAAAAAAAAGAGGACAGATTTTCCATCTGAACTCGAAAACACAAACTGACCTGGATAATAAATCAATGATACACAGCAAAGATTGATAGAAACACCAAAGAAGTGCTATTTTTTGTTTTGTTTTGACAGGTAAAAATGGTTACGTGTACGTGAAGTCTTTTTGTATTTACTGTAACCTGTAACCTAAATATAAATGAAGCCTTACTGTATTCATTTTAACATTGTATTTTATTTAGATGTATTTTTTTTGGAAGATATTGTACCCTAACTATAGAGGATATAGAATCAATCAGCACTCCAGTAGCTAACGGGACACAAAGCTAACATAACATTTAGATGGTCGACCTATGTGATGATATCCAAATAATGTATTTTTTAAATTAATTATTAATGTTATTTAAATTATTAATTTTAACTGTGGTTTATGATCCCCTAGAAAAGCACTTGTCTCACAGTATGAGTGTATATTAATGCAGCCATCAACAGTAGCTAACTGAACACAAAGCTAACACAACATAACAGAAGCCTTCACACATTACTCTCACTGTTAGCATTGTAGTCACACTAGATAAATAGCTTGACTGTATTAGTTTGAAGTAGTGTGTCGTAATTACAGAGGGTATAATCTTAGATCCAGTAGCTACCGGGACGCAGAGCTAACGTAACATTTACATTCCTGTTGCTGCCACTTGGCCAGGTTATAATTATAATAATTATAATTATAGTAATAATTGATTCTCAACTGACTTATCTGGTTCAATGAAGGTCAAATTAAAGTAAAAAAGAGGCAATTATAATTTAATACACATATATATATGATATATATATACATATATATCTGATAAACATGCAAATTAATTAAAAATGTGTAATTTCTTTGATGATTAGATAGATTTGTGGATTTGTGGCTCTTTTGTGTGACTGCTGGAGCTGCTGACTCGTGTAACGTGATGCCATTCTTAGCATTTTACTGTCTGTAAACAGGTAGAGCAGCTAATATCAGGACCAGACCTACAGGTCAGCCAACATGCTAACAGTCAAACCTAACTATTGGAGTAACTAACAGCTGACAGAAAAGCTAACATGAACAATGTTAGCTAACGTGACACAAAGCCAACGTAACATTAGCATGGCTAAGATACCGGCTATAACATAGCTAACAGAACAGGGACGGTTCTGGACGCTGAGTCGTGTCCTTACGTTAACAATCTGATCTGTCAGTGGACGTGAACATGGATCACGGGTGAATTTGGGTCGAATCCTACGTTTAACGGACCGGACTGTGTTTTTATTTTGAAGGTCATCGTCGAGCTTCAGCGTGAAGATTCGCTCCAAACCAAACACGACTGTCAGCTCGGCAGATTTAGATCAGATTTAAGAGAATGGAGGAATTTCACGCTTTGTTGTTTTACACCGACATTTTCCACAGACTTTCCCTCCCATATAAGGTGTGTGTGTGTGTGTGTGTGTGTGTGTGTGTGCTGACCCGTGATGGCCTTGATGTATTTACACCGCAGACACTGGAAACCTTATACAGACCTGCAGCAGCAAAACGCACTGAGCGTGTCCATATGCAGCCGGTCAATGTGCTTTAAGGTTTTAATTATCTAATCTAATTAAGGTAATGAAGGTAACATAAAATAATATTACAGTTTGTGTCCTGCCGTCTGACAAACCTTCAAACTCTGGATTGTATTTCTTTGTCTCACCTGAAGTCCTTTGTCAGGTTTTAATGGTCTGAATGAATGAGTCACTTTGTATTAATCACTTTGTGCTGTCAACGTGTAAATGAGTTGTAACATAATAAAATGAGTCATTCCTCGACTATAACAGCCTGTGGGCTGATTCTACGTGAAGGACCTGTGAAAAAAGGATGGCAACACGAGCTAACGTTAGCTTAGCAATGGAGTCCACTAACGTCAACAAACAACCGGCACCCACTACATCTGGAGTTCCCAAACTTTTCAGCCCACAACCCCCAAAAACAACAGTACCAGTGATTTGCGACATCCCCAGATGTCACATGATTTGTCCTTGTTACACGTCTTAATGTTTAGCATGATGCTAATAGACCTTAGCTAATGTTGTTGTTGCTGCTAATGTCGTTAATCTGTCATAATCACATCAAATAAAATCAAAAGGCTTTTATTTGATTTATGTTTTGTCACAATTATGGCTAAAATATGATATTTCTAAAAGTTTTTACATTTTATTTGATATCTTGCGACCCCCCCGGGGGGTCCCAACCCCCACTTTGGGAACCACAGTGCACTACAACAAAGTCAAAGCTAATGTCACTGCAAAGCACGTCACATATATCGTGATATTGTGGTTTTAGCTGTCTATCGTTAGCTTGCTGGCTAACGTTACCTCGCTGTCTAACGTTAGCTTATTTGCTAATGCGGATAAATTGCTAGTTAGCTAACGTAGCAAAATACAGACTGAGTGGACAAGCCAAATTACTTCAGCAGCTAACATGATCCACGATGCTAACTAACTTCTGTATTAAGACAAACAGTGTTGATTTTAGCCGACAATTAATGAGGTAACGATACAAAGCAAAGGTGGAGCTAACAATTTCTTTCTACCAGCCATTTTCTGATAATTAAAATGAAGCCATGACAAAGAAGTTAAAGGGTTGTATGTGATCTTTAACATGCTTAATGTTGCCATGCATACAGAGACAAGAGGACATTTTGCCGTGTCAAGTCAGCAGGTTTAAAAAAACAGTTCTTGTCTTTGGCTTTCTGTCTTCAGCAGCGCTCTGTTGGTTTGGTCAGCGCCGACAGGTCGGCATCAGGATGTTTGAGGCAGGTCGCTACACGTCTGACAGACGAGGAGTGCTCGCTGAAGTAACTCGTGCTGCCTTTAAAGACATTCATGATATGAACGTTAATCTTCTGGAAATCTGTTTTTCCGCTGCACGACCACGTTTGCAGGGCGCGGTGTCAGCAAACAGTAACACAGGTCCTCCTCTTTACCTGTGGACACATACAGGTACCGTGTACTGGATCAGAACCGACCTGTAAGTAAACATGTAATAAAACACAAACTTTAAACGTGATCAACAGTACCCATAGAAGGTAAATATACTGTATATTCATATTTTTTACAGTGCATTTCTGTCAGTTTTTAGCCTGTGAATGTCACGTCATGTCTGTGACACCTGACTGACATTAATATGGCCCTGGTGCATCATGGGAGAACACCTGATGATTGATGAAACACACACACACACATGCACACACACACACACACACACACCGCCCATTTGACAAACATTGTTGGAAGACGCCATCTCAACACACACACATTCACGCTGACATACATGTGCAATATGTCCATTCATGTATGAACACGCGCGCGTGCACACACACACACACACACACACACACACACACACACACAGACTGTGATAACATCCTGATATCGTGACCTTTAAATCCTGAATCTGAACCTCTGATTGGCTGAGAGTGGTTTGTTTTGTTTAAATCAGCCGTCCAGCAGATCAAATAATAAATATCAAGTCAAGTCTAAAACCTCTAACTCACTAATTCTACTAACTTCATTAACCCTTAAAGAACATTTAAAGAACATTCAAAGAACATGCTAATAATGTTTTTCACACCGTGTGTCTGCACGCTCAGTGTTACATCAAGTTAAGTGAGTCCAGCTCAGCTGCTCGAGCAGATGAAGAGAAACTTTGTCAAACCTCCGTGCGTCTGCGTGTTACAGATGAAATCATGTCGACTTTGGTTTTCTGGTTTTTGTTGCAGAACTTTCACGTGCACTCAAAGTTCTGTAACAAACTGAAGTTAAATGACGTGAGCTGTGTGTGAGCTGTGTGTGTGTGAGCTGTGTGTGAGCTGTGTGTGTGTGAGCTGTGTGTGAGCTGTGTGTGAGCTGTGTGTGTGTGAGCTGTGTGTGAGCTGTGTGTGAGCTGTGTGTGTGTGAGTTGTGTGTGAGCTGTGTGTGTGTGAGCTGTGTGTGAGCTGTGTGTGTGTGAGCTGTGTGTGTGTGAGCTGTGTGTGAGCTGTGTGTGTGTGAGCTGTGTGTGAGCTGTGTGTGTGTGAGCTGTGTGTGTGTGAGCTGTGTGTGAGCTGTGTGTGTGTGAGCTGTGTGTGAGCTGTGTGTGAGCTGTGTGTGTGTGAGCTGTGTGTGAGCTGTGTGTGAGCTGTGTGTGTGTGAGCTGTGTGTGTGTGAGCTGTGTGTGAGCTGTGTGTGTGTGAGCTGTGTGTGAGCTGTGTGTGTGTGAGCTGTGTGTGAGCTGTGTGTGTGTGAGCTGTGTGTGAGCTGTGTGTGAGCTGTGTGTGTGTGAGCTGTGTGTGAGCGGCTCAGTCCTTCAGCTTCATTAACACGAAGCAACACCGACCTCCAGTGGTACAGAGCGGAACTGCAGCTCTGTTAGTGCAGCACTGATCATTAATATTAACATGAAATACTTCATTTAAATAAACAGATTGAGAAACTTGAAATGAGCCGTCAGGACGTTTGTGAAGTTGTGATGTCACACTGAACCTCAATGTGAAACATCGTCTGTTTACGACGAGCTGTCAACTGTCGTCATGTTTCATGAAGGAAGACACGTGTAGCTGTGCCAATATTTTGATCATATTGTAAATGTTTATTTTGTTATTGTCCAGGTGAACTACGTGATAGTGTCTGTATTTCTGTTTTATTTTTTTATTTTGTTTGATTTATTGATATTGTACATAGTTCCGGGTTACTTGTTGTAGCAGGGGGGGTCTTAATTTATGACGCACATATACAGCGTAGCCGCACCTTCCCGCCCAGAACTTGGGAAGTGTGTGTGATGTTGCTGAGGGAGAGCTTGTGCCCGTGTGTGTGCTCACTGTCCCCCTGCTCTTATAGGCATTAAAGTGCAGATCCTATATTCTGCCATCAGAGTGTTCATTCTACATGCAACCAGATTACAGCTGCTACACACGCAGAGTGCAGCCAATAAACAGTTCATAGTTCTGGTTCTGGTTCTGGAGGCAGACCCCCTCTCCACATTACAGAGACTCTTTGATAGAGCTGGCTCAGGTCTCTGCACTGAGCTCTTCTCATCTGAACACACTCATGTCACATTAATACATCTTACTAACTTCTTCTGACAAAATATCGTTGCCGTGTCTCTCAGTCAGTCTGTGCAGACGTCCGTCCGCCATGATGTGTGTGTGATCTGACATGAAGAGTTCAAAGCTGTCACAGTGTGACGGACACGTTAGTCACCACAGTATTAAAGACCACTGAGAGAGGGAGGAGAAGCCAAAATCTGTCCTCACCCTGCAAAAATGTTCTCACTGTGAAGTTCAACTGGTTCTCACAACAAGAACACACACACTCACACACTCACACACACACACACACACACACACACAAAGTGTTTCATCAGTATTCGAGTCAGACGAGTTTCTTTCAGTGAACTCGACGGACTCTGTTTCCCAGTAAAACCTAAAACCACCACCAGGGGGCAGCAGAGCTGAGAGTGTCTTTAAATGTGTGTGTGTGTGTGTGTGTGTGTGTGTGTGTGTATGTGTGTGTGTGTGTGTGAGGAAGTCCGAGCCAAAAAGAGCAAAAAGAAAGTATGCATGCATGATTGTGCAGACAAATGTGTGTATTTGTGTGTGTGCCAACCTTGTTTGTCGGCCTGTCAGAGTGTGTGTGTGTGTGTGTGTGTGTGTGTGTGTGTGTGTGTGTGTGTGTGTGTCCTGACAAAGGCTCCATCCAGCCATACTGCAGAGGGCTGCCTGTTCCCAGAGACCCTCACAGCTCCTCCAGGACACCCAGTCTCTCTGCCGCCCGCAGCCCCGACACAGCAGCCCCGACACGGACGCCGCTGTGCCCCTCTAACCCCCTCCTAGTCTCCTCCTGGAGCTCCGACACCTGTTTGGATTACTGATGGACGGGAGACACGGAGGCGAGTTTAAAGTGGGAAACTTAGTGGGAGTTTAAAGACAGAAGAGAAGAGAAGGTGAAGTCAGAGATCTTCATCTTGTCTGGACTACAAACTCAAGCTGCTGATTTTGGCAAAACTGAATCACACTTCTTTGTTTACTGACTGATTTTTTGTCTTTAAGGATCTTTGATCAGATCAGCATCTAAAGCTTTGGGAAACGTCAGCAGATCATTTTATGACTGAATTTTGGGGCGTTTCGGAAACATCTGCACCGACTTCTGCACTTTTCACGTCCTTCGAAGCACCAAAACCGACCCTGAACCATCCTGGTTTGAATCCACCGTATCGTCGTCATGGCTCCGTCTGTCGGTCTGTGGTTGTGTCTGTACCTGTCGCTGCTGTTTACAGACGCAAAGAGCGTCGAGCAACACGACAATCGGCGCAGCGCTCTCGACAAACCGTCCTCCCGTATCAAACTGGAGCCGCTTTGGATCACCAAACAGCTCAGGGCCGAGGACGACACCTCCAACCCTCAGAGTCTCTCGCTGTCCGAGCTGCTGGATCTAGATCTGGACCAGCACCGGCGCCTGGCTCGTGGCGCTGACGAGGAGGAGCAACAGTCCACCTTCAGCCAGTCCTTCGAGAATGACTCGGTGACGCCGCCGCAGGTCACCGCGTTCGACAACGGGACGAAAGTCGCAGCAGACGACGACAGTGACGATAATGACGATACTAGTCACCATGGAAACGCCTCCATCTCCGTCCGCGAGGACCCGGAACTCTTTAACCCTTTCTACCCGCTTGCGGAGAGCTCGTACGCGGCATACGCAGTCCTGTTCCTGGGCGGCCTGGTGCTGGCGGTGGGCGTGGTGGGAAACATGGCCGTCATGTGCGTCGTCTGGAACAACTATTACATGAGGTCCGCCTGGAACTACCTGCTGGCCAGCATGGCATTCTGGGACTTCCTGGTCCTGGTGCTCTGCCTTCCCGTGGTGGTCCTCAACCAGCTCTCTCATAGGAGGATCCTGGGTGACATCACCTGCCGCATGGTGCCTTATATGGAGGTGGGTGGGGCTTATGTGGAAGAGGTTGTATTTAATGTGCTGTCATGTTCTGGGTTAAAATGTGTCCTGAAGGGGGCGCTGCAGAGGAAACCTGGACTGTTGATCCTCTGACGAGCATGAAGGTGTTCAGGGTCACCTTCATGAAACTGATCGCTGTGTTCGCTCTGATAGTGGTGATGGAGGAAAGGTCAGAGCGTCACTAGAAGGTGACCCAATTCACACCTGGCTCAGGTCGTCACACCTGGCTCAGGTCGTCACACCTGGCTCAGGTCTTCACAGGTCCAAGGAACTGAAACACAACCTGGAACCAGGTGTAAATTATATTAAATCTCCCTGTGTGAAGCAAATTTCAGCTTCGTGTTACTCTCTCGAGTTTACTCGTGCGATCATTTGTGTTTATTCATGCAACTCTCACGAGTTTAAGTCTTAATGTGTCGATGAACTCAAAATAAATTCGATTTTGTTTTGATTTGATTTCAATAAACGGATCTAAAGAATGCCGAAATAACTCGAATTCAGACTTTGTCAGGTCTGTCGGCAAGATGACAAGCAAACAACTTTTTTGTGAGTTTGGCTCAATCAGAGCTATATGCTAAATGCTAAGCTATATGCTAAATGCTAAGCTATATGCTAAGCTACACGCTAAATGAGTTCATAGAAACGTAAAGCTTGAATCAAGTAACAGACGCGTATTTTCAGGACTTGACATTGAGTGACACCTGTGTGATGTCAGTACAAGGTGTAAATCTAATTGGTCGGATGAGATCTGGAGGTGGTCTACCTCATCAAAGAGTCCATATATAACAGGATATCTTCAGGAGACTCTGCACCGCTACAAGACCTTCAGCTGTCTGACACCTGATCACAAAACTTAAGAAAACTTCATCGCGTTTGCTGAAACGTTCAATGAGCTGTCGATCAACCGGTGAAACAATAACTGCAGGAAGTTTATAAAGTAATAATATTTCATCACAGAAGAGATTTTTAAAAATACTTTTAGGAACTTTTTTAAACAGTTCTCTGTCTGTATTGTTGATTTTATTAATTTCTAACTATCATACAAACTTCATGTTCTTCTTCTCTGACAGATTCAGTCACAGAAGAAGAGCCAAAACAACGAATCCTGGTAATCTGCAGTCTTAAAGAGAACAGATTCAGACCTGCTCATCAAATATTTGCTCCGTAGAACTTCTAGAAAATCCTCAGGGTAGCTCGGTTTGAGTTTTGAAAGCTGTGGTCGGTCTGACAGTCACCGTGGTGATGAACGTCATGCTGTCGCCTTCATGGTTTGACAGGAAACAAATTTGGGGTGTTTGTATGATTTGTAACCCCGTCTGTGGCGGCCATATTGGAGGTCGTCAGTTCAGAGAACAGCTGATCGTGTTTGGATCCGTCTGAGCTCAACAGTCTGTTTGTTTCTTTGGATGTGAGCTAAGCTAACAGTTTCCCCCTGCTTCCAGTCTTTGTGCTAAGCTAGGCTAAACATCTCCAAGACTTTAATGTACTGGAGATGAAACTGGATCCATCTGAATTAAGGTTGATTGATTGATTGATTAACGTTGAGGACCACATCGATGTTTTTTAACATAAACTGAAGATACTTTTGAGTCAGACTCAACTCTTAATATTTACCAATATTATAACCTAATTATAATATTTTATACATAAGTAAGGACAGATTAAGACAACACATAAAACAAGAGTTGTTCTATAAAAAGTCATTCAAAGAGATACTGTAAGCTGATGAATGATCTTTACATTGAGTGTCTGAGGTGTGCGGATGGAGAGATCAGACTCTCGGCCATTTTTTAAAGCTTTGGTGCAGAAATATTCAGTTTTACAACTGACACGATGAGTGTCGTGTTTCCATCAACGTATCTGAAGAAAGTTTGATGGAAACATAAAAAACTTTGGAGCCTTTAACAGGAGATACAAACACAACAAGCTGTAATGTAGCAAACATTGAAGTCACATGACTGATGAGCTGTTTCCTCATGGCTCTCATGGCTCCTCACAGTAACACATGAAACAAACACAAATGTCTGACTTACTTCCTGTTTCCTGTTTGTTTCCACACACCTTCAGCTTCTTTTAATGACGTCGTCTTCTTCTGGTTTTCTGACTCAAGAACTGGCGCCACCTACTGATTATTTTGTGAACCAACTCCTAATATTCACAAACAAACGTCACGTTTTCTTTGGACGACTCAGCTCAAATTTGCGACGTTTGGATGGAAAACTCGGCAGTCCATCAAGATGGTGGTGGCAGTCTTTGGAGCGCCTGTCCAGCCGAGGAGGACGTTATACTCCCGATGATTTTCTATATATGATGATGTGTTTAGACGTGTATTAATATGAAGATGGTCTTGGGGGTTGTGTTTAAGGTAAACTTGATGTATAACTTGATCTTAGATTCATTAAAACATACATAACACGCCTGCAGAAATCAACAGAGTGAAAGAGCAACATGCTAACCAACACGTGTCGTAGAAACGTTGAACTATTTCTTGTCATCTACTCGTTAGCACAGCTGCTTTGTATCACGTATGAACCAGTCAAATAAGAGACTGTTGACGTTCTTGTCATGTTTAATTATCAGAAGGTCTCTTCAGCACCAAACAGGAAGCAGGAAACCGGGAAGTTACTATAGTAACGGCTGAAAAAAACCCCGACACACACGACAGACGGTGAATTAACAGTGTTTAGAGTCAGTGATGTGTTTTTACGGACACGGGGAGCTTTAGTTTACTTCAAACTGATAATATAATGTATTGATTACTGATGGTAGCTGATCAGCTGATCATAATCAGTTTCTGATTGACAAATGAACTATTGACCACCAACAGCTGTAAAGTGATACATGTAGTTAAAAGTTATTCTCTATATCAGCACTCATGAACTCGTATATGTGATAAAACTGACAACGCTACAAAGATGTATTCACTGACTTGTTGTTTGTCGTGGCCTCCTCCTCGTGTCTGCAGGCCGTCTCTCTGGGCATCACCTCCTTCACTCTGTGCGCCCTCGGTATCGATCGTTTCCACGCCGCCACCTCCTCGTCTCAGCCAAAGGCCCGGCGGGTGGAACGCTGCCGCTCAGTGCTGCTGAAGCTGCTGTTGGTGTGGCTCACCGCTCTGCTGCTGTCCAGCCCCGAAATCTTCCTCTGGCAGCTGAGCCAAAGCCTGTCGCCGTCCACCAGCCAGCTGGTCGACTCCTGCGTCATCACCCCGTCCTCCCCACTGTCCCTCTACCTGCCCGACTCCCTCCACTCTCTGCTGCTCAGGTATCACCAGGTGAGGACAGAGCAGACACACAGAACAAATGACCGATCAATCGTACCACATCCATGTAATAGTATGGTAATCAGATTACTCATGTACTCTCTGTTTCAGGGCCGTATGTGGTGGTGTTTTGGCTGCTACTTCTGCCTCCCCATCCTCTTCACCATCCTCTGCCAAATGGCCACCCGCAACGTCAACAGCGACTCCAACTCGACCCAAAAGCAGCGCAACCAAGACGACCGTTCCTCCAATCAGAAGCGTCAGCAGCACCAGGCGGTGGAGCGGCAGCTGAACTGCACGCTGTTAGCGTTAGCCGTGGTTTACGGCGTCTGCGCTCTGCCCGAACACGTCTGCAAGATCACGCTGGCCTACACGCACATCACCGTCTCCGAGGACACGGCCAACATGCTGACACTATTGCATCACTTCCTGTTGTTCTTCAAGTCATCAGTGACGCCGGTGCTGCTGCTGTGTCTGTGTAAGGTAGGTCAGAGTACTGTTCACTGGATCGGTCTGCCTTCCACGACCTTACCTGGGACTGAACAGAACCTCTGAACCAGCAGTGTCCAGTCTAACAGTGAATACAGCAACAGAACCTCTGAACAAGCAGTGTCCAGTCTAACAGTGAATACAGCAGCCTACCGAGGTGGTTTTCTTGCCGGGTTTGGCTCCTGGCATCCCGGGCTGAGTCAGTTCAGTTAGCTACACAGCTGACCGAGCTAACCACAGTTAGCGCTTCACTACTTATCAATGTTTCCATCATGAAGTCTGTAAATCACCTCGGTAGTGTCACAGTATTCCCTGTTGGTCTCAGAGGCTGTGCTCCAACCCGGTGCGGTCTGCTAACGGCAGATTCAGTTATCAGCAGTTAATTAGCAGTTAGCTACTTTAGCAAGTCGCTAGGCTAAAGCTATCTGTCCAAGAGCAACATCACTGACCGGCATGTCGTTGTGTTTCAGGCTCTCGGTCAGGCCTTCATGGACTGCTGCTGCTGCTGCTGCCAAGAGTGTCAGCCAACCACGGCTCAAGGCTCGCCAAGCTCCGCCCAGGTCAAACTGAAGGCGGCCAATGAGACGTCCATCTTCTTCGACAAGGCTAAAGACACGTCGGCCATTTTGTCCATCTCCAGCTAGAGCCATAGGTCCCTGTTTAACCATCGATCCATCGTTTCCTCCTTCTTAAAGCTCTTCTTTCCCGCCATATCTAGTTTTTGTTAACTCCCGCTCTCCCCCTCCGATGTTTGCTTTCCTTTCTTTCCGTCCATTTTTCTCTCTTTCTTCCAGAACACTTGTGGATCAATGATCACCTTCCTTTCTGTCCTCTCCTCTTCTTCCATTTGTATGATATTCCTCTATGGACACTGTGTTAGCTTCCTCTCTGTGCAGGAAGTGATGTTTAATCTGTAGTGAGATTAGAAAAGTTGCTGTACTTGCACAACCAGCTGTTTCAGGACTCTATGAATGGACTCTTCCCCCCAACTTCCTGCTGTAATAATGTTTGATGATGTATCACCATGATGGAAAAACAACATGGATGTCTTCTTTGGTCTGAAGCTGAATGTGTTTCATGGGAACGTAGCAGATACTTAAATCAGGGCTTGATGGAGAACATGAAGAAGCTGCTTTAAGGCTCTTGATTGAACATCCAATTGAACAAGTTACATAACCATTAAACTGGCAGAGGACAGTGTACAGTCGACGTGTTGTGTATTGAAATGGGTACGACTTGAAACACTCGCAGGACAGTTGGTCCATCTGTGAAACGTTCAGTACAACATTAGCTGGAGCTCGTTCTAAGCCGTCAAACACTGCAGCTTGTTCTGTGGCCCTACGCTTCAAACTATGTAGGTACGAGCTACCGGAACTGATCGACAGTAATACATGGCTGTCGTATCTTTGAAGGAAGCCACGACCAGTCACCCGTCAGGCAGCACATTCACGTTTAAACTCATAAAATGCAAAAGGTTTGTCGGCCAATGTTATTTTCAAAGACATCGCATATTTAGTGTCGCTAACTTGACCGCAAACCTCTGCTAAGGGGTTCCTACAACGTCCTAGATTGAAGCACAGGGCCGCTGAGCTGCCAGTTTCTGAAGAGTTTGGAGTGAGAACATTGCGTATGTTGACATTTATGGGCAGATATCAACAATAACAATATGAGAACTGTTTCAATGAACTTCATGGTCGACAAAAAAGGATTCCTGAAGGATTTGGTGACACATTTAGCTCAGAACTTACTGTTACTCTGACCATGTTCCTGACCTCTGATGGTCCTTCAGACACAATGTGTTGTGCCATTGAGCCACTGAAAATAATGTTTCAGATCGCGTTGTGTCTCAAAGGGCCATAAATCGCCACAGATTTCCAACAATTCAATTCGTGTTCAATCAACCAATCAGAGCTGAGATGGGGATATAAATATCGGCTCACGTTACGTGCTAGCTAACCGTGAATTAGCCTGACTGACGCAGCTTCATTAATGATGCTAAAGGGAAGGAAGTGGTGAAGAGATCTAAAGAGGATTTGAACAGGACTCAGACCGTCTCAGTACTGAGGTGGTCTCTTTGTACAGGAAGTTAAACTGTGTAGGTTTTAAATGTATTAATTAAGACTGTCAGACACAAACAACTAGAACAAACGAAGAAAAACAAGATATGATTGTAGCTTATTTTAGTTCTAGATTACAACTAATTACATCTTTGTATGAAGGGAAGTGAGAGCGTTCATTTTTTTATGTCACAACAAAGTGTTTGCCTTCGCCATGTTCAGTGTCACAGAGTTACATTCAGAGCCGATCCTTAGTGTCCCGTCAGCCCGGACCATCAGTCAGTCAGTCAGTCAGTCAACAGCCAGTAGAAACAAATCCAACTAACAGACACTGAGCAGCTTGTTCAAGACAGGAAACTGCATCATGCACCCAAATGTTAGCGGTGTTTAACACATGTACAAACTCGTCTTTAATCTTTTATCGTCACTTTTTATTTAAAATTCAAATCAAAATGGAGCAAAATAAAGAGAAAAACCAGCAGACGTTTGATGCCAGGATGTTAAAATTACAAAAAATAAGTAACTATGATCAGCCCACATTTGAAAAAATGTGTAATTAGATTATAGTTACATTGTCAGGGATTACAGTTTCCAGTATGTCTTTAAAATATGGCAATTTCAAAATTATGAAGCTTTTTTCTTCAATCTTCATGACCAGTTCTCTTGAAAAGGTCCGTCACCTTGTACACCAATTCTTTCGTGAGTTTAGGATTCTTCTTTCGGGGTTAACTGCGTTCAAATTAGTTTAAACAGATCACATGATGGTTGGTCGCAACACGTAGCCTGGATGCTAACGTGCTGCAAAAATAAACTTTATCATCCCCTTCTGGCTTCATCTCAACAGTCATATTAAAACTAATCCAAGTATACTGACCTTCTATATTTGGGTTGTGTTTTAGTAACATCATGATAATATTAATAATAATACACAAACAGCACTTTGACAGTGATGACATGTTTTTATTCAACAGTTTGGTTTATTGATAATTTTTTCATCTTCACATTAATTGGACAAAAGAAACGAGCGACCCCCCCCCCCCCCCCCCTTTGTTGTGTTTGAGTTCATTGTAAATGTGAACATTAAGTGCCTGGCTACTCTTTCATAACTTTTTAATAAAGGGACAGTCCACACAAAACAAATGAGCTTCAGTGCCCGTCTTATATTTTTCTTTTTTGTCTCTTCAGGTTGATTTTTTGTAATTTATCAATACATGTGAGGAATTTAAACTGCAGTTCTCTGGAAAACTTATTGATGAAATAATGATGTTATGCTATGATATCTGACGTGACATGAAAACAGTTATTTCTTCACATTCTGTTGATAATTTGAGTTAAATTGAGTTTTAAACTCTTCTTACATATTTAAACATACATTGAAATTCTTTTTTAAATGCCTTCATGTCGCATCAGAGCAGGGTGAGTCAACGAGCCACAGGTGTCCTTAATGAGCCACAGGTGTCCTTAACGAGCCACAGGTGTCCTTAATGAGCCACAGGTGTCCTTAATGAGCCACAGGTGTCCTTAATGAGCCACAGGTGTCCTTAATGAGCCACAGGTGTCCTTAATGAGCCACAGGCGTCCTTAACAAGCCACAGGTGTCCTTAATGAGCCCCATCCACACATTCATTCAGGTGACCTTAATGGCCCACTGGATGGAGGGGTGTGTCCATGAGTCACATGCCTCTCAAGGCGTCAACAACCTGACAGAGGTAAACACCTGGGACCCCCCACTAGCCTCGTGGATGAGGAGAAACACACATGACATTCTGGGCTTGTGTAAAATAACAAACTCACCGCACGCATCTCCCAACTGAAACTACCGGGGTGAAGCCTGAGTGATACTATCAGAGTATCAAGGTACAACGTAGTTTTATGAGATAGCACGGGCCAAAGCTAACTGCTAACCTAGACTTAACGTAGATTTCTCTGCAGTGCAACCATCGACACCGCTGACGGGACATCAAAACAGTTATTTCTTCACCTTCTGTTGATCATTTTAATTAATTCTTACGTATAAAAAAACGTATGTATGCAGATGACACCCTTATTTATTTTTAACAAATGACTGTGGTCTAGTAGACTTTTCAAGATGATGCTTAAAGTAAGTAAAAAAATAGATGTGACAAAATGTCATTCAGTTAAAGACATGGATTCAGTCATGAATTTAATGGAATCAGATTTTGGCATCAGCAGCCACATTAAGCCAAAAACACTAAATGAACCTGAGATGAAACACAAGCACAACATGAACGATTGGTTTCATGCTCAGACTGAGACTCATTAAAGCGTTTTGTCTTTCATGTCGTTAAAACGGTGTAAAGGAATCCTTCCTGTTCAGAGGAGCGAGGAGGATTTACCCTCAACGGAGCTGCTGCGCTGCATATCAATGACCTCACTACTGTCCCATCGCCATGGGATACCAGCCCAAATTCACACAAACACACACACATGGTTGTGTTAATTTAGAAACTCTTTTCTAATCAATGCGAGTCTCTTTCCTCCCTCCTCTTTGCCTGGTTACCCACGGCAACCCGTAAAGGGGATTTACAAATTTAAAGGGTAGTTAGGAGATGATGGTTTGTGTCCTGCAGACAGACAGACAGAAAAATCTAATCAAGCCTCTTCTGGAGCTTTCAACTGCATCTCACAGTCTTCATCTGCCATTGGAGCTTGTTCTGATGACACAGAGCTGTCATCACATGACCTGAGTATGCTTTGGTCACATGATGAACTGAGAGGTGTCAGAGGCCATCGACCAGAGAAAGCTGAAGAACATCAAAAACCATCAACAACCTGTTATCATGTGACTGAAGGTCCACACTCAGGCCATGTGACGACAGCTGAGTAAACTGTATAAACTGAAGATGTGACTGAAAACTCGAGCTTGAGCTTGTGGTCTCCATCAAAGCTTAGCTTTCTCCCTGATGGAGACCACGAACCATGGAAAGAAAACTAAATGGTACAAAAACAAGTGTACAAGTGTTTCTTTTTGGACCTGGTGTTCCTTGTTCATGTGCCAAATTTATGGTTCTTTGGATGTTCTCATCAGAACTTTGCTTTGGAACCGGTCCCCAAGTCAAAGGAGGATCTCTTTTGTTCACTTGTTGGTGCAACGTCAACAGTAATGAGGGCGTTGTAACGGACCGTTGTGGTTCAGTCTACATTTCACTCCTCACCTGTGCTCATGAACTTTGGTTAGTGACTGAAAGAATGAGACTGCAGATACAAATGTCCTAAATGAGTTTCCTCTGCAGGGTGTTTTAATGATCAGGAGCTCAGACATCCAGAGGACGCGCCCTCCTCCGGGGCCTGAAGACCTCGTCCACCCGGCGGTACGAAGCTCTCACCAACCACTAAAAGTCAGTCCCAGATTTACTCTTGTCCGGCGGCTTCTTGCTCGCTCACTCTCTCCTTTTCTCTTCTTAGCTTCCTCCGTCAGCGTCCTCTTCACTCTCTTCTCCTCTGCCATTATGTCCATAGAAGCTGCTGAGCCCGGTTACACTGCCCAGCTCCCGTTCTGGCACGACACCGGCTCTGCTCCCCGTCGGCGCCCCGGGCCTGTAAACCTCTTCTTCTTCTTCTTCTTCTTCTTCTTCTTCCCGGTGGTCCAACACTCCTGTGGTACAAACACATCACTCCCCCGGTGCTCTGAGCTCACAGTCCGGGCAGCAGAGACACTATTCACCTGATTACAGGTCAGTGTAGCATCAACAGGATTTAACAGACGTCAGTTTATTAAAGTTACATGATGTTGATTGAATCTGTTGGTGAATCGTGGGCCGAGCAGAGGAGGAGGAACAGAGGGAGATTGATGGAGAGTTGGAGGAACAGAGTGTTTCAGGAGGTTGGTGGTGTTGTTCTCATTAGTAGTGATGAGAGCTCGCCCCTCTGATACAAACGCCTGAACAGACCGCCTCTGTTCACTAATGAAGCCACACACACACACACACACACACACACACCAGACTAGACCTCCATTGGTCATGCGAGAACGTCTCTGGGACAGACTGGATGGGAACCAACTGCAGGCTGCGGTTACGTAACAGGAAGGTCACAGGTTCGAGTCCCACATCTATCTGTAAGGTGGGTGGGTGTTTCACACGATCACATCTCATTCAGTTATTCTGTTTTTTTTTCGTCCGCTTGAGGCTGGCTCCAGAAGTCCCCATGTTAAAATGTCCACGGAGACTACGTCCAGGTTTTAGACAGTCTGCGGGGACGTCCCGGAGACTACGTCCAGGTTTTAGACAGTCTGCGGGGACGTCCCGGAGACTACGTCCAGGTTTGAGACAGTCTGCGGGGACGTCACAGAGACTACGTCCAGGTTTTAGACAGTCTGCGGGGACGTCACGGAGACTACGTCCAAGTTTTAGACAGTCTGTGAGGACATCCCGGAGACTACGTCCAGGTTTTAGACAGTCTGCATGGACGTCCCAGAGACTACGTCCAGGTTTTAGACAGTCTGCATGGACGTCCCAGAGACTACGTCCAGGTTTTAGACAGTCTGCGGGGACGTCACAGAGACTACGTCCAAGTTTTAGACAGTCTGCGGGGACGTCACGGAGACTACGTCCAAGTTTTAGACAGTCTGCGGGGACGTCACGGAGACTACGTCCAAGTTTTAGACAGTCTGCGGGGACGTCACAGAGACTACGTCCAGGTTTTAGACAGTCTGCATGGACGTCCCGGAGACTACGTCCAGGTTTTAGACAGTCTGCGGGGACGTCACGGAGACTACGTCCAAGTTTTAGACAGAGCGACTACGTCCAGGTTTTAGACAGTCTGTGAGGACATCCCGGAGACTATGTCCAAGTTTTAGACAGTCTGCGGGGATGTCACAGAGACCATGTCCAAGTTTTAGACAGTCTGCGGGGACGTCACGGAGACTACGTCCAAGTTTTAGACAGTCTGCGGGGACGTCACGGAGACTACGTCCAAGTTTTAGACAGTCTGCGGGGACGTCACAGAGACTACGTCCAGGTTTTAGACAGTCTGCATGGACGTCCCGGAGACTACGTCCAGGTTTTAGACAGTCTGCGGGGACGTCACGGAGACTACGTCCAAGTTTTAGACAGAGCGACTACGTCCAGGTTTTAGACAGTCTGTGAGGACATCCCGGAGACTATGTCCAAGTTTTAGACAGTCTGCGGGGATGTCACAGAGACCATGTCCAAGTTTTAGACAGTCTGCGGGGACGTCACGGAGACTACGTCCAAGTTTTAGACAGTCTGCGGGGACGTCACGGAGACTACGTCCAGGATTTATGATGATGAAGCCAAGATGGCCGACAGTTATTCGTTGGCGTTCTCAGAGATTCAAAAAGAAGCGTGACGTGATCGCACTGATAAAACTTCATCTCTCCGTCCTCTCCTCAGACCGACCCTCCTTTTTCTCATCGTCAACAAGTGGGTAAAACTTTTCTTTCATAGTGTGAAGTGTGTGTGTGTGTGTGTGTGTGTGTGTGTGTGTGTGTGTGTGCAAAGCTACTTTTATACCAATCAACAAAGAAGCAGGCCTCAGTGTTTCCTGTCTGAAGTACAAGGTGGTCCCACCAGTGTGTGTGTGTGTGTGTGTGTGTGTGTGTGTGTGTGTGTGTGTGTGTTCGTTCCCAATGAGAATCGACCTAGCTCTCCATCGGGACCCCGTGCTCGTCGTCATGACAACGGTACCCCCCCCCCCCCCCCCTTACTCCTTCCCTCATCAGTTTTCCCACAGAACAAAACCAACATTGTGCTCCTGGTTTTCTGTGTGTGTGTGTGTGTGTGTGTGACATTCAGGTCAGATTAGTGTGTGTTCATTCAGATAGAAACACACACACACACACACACACACACACACACACACACAATTGGTGAGATTCACACGGTGAGCGAGACGTTCGACACTTCAGCTGTACTCGAGTATTTACTCTGATTACATTACTTATGATTAGAAAGTAGCGGGACAGTTTGAAACAGGTCAAAGTTACGTTACCGTCAGGTGGTGAAACAATGACACAACTACGGCACACACACCTGCACCCACACCTGAACGCAGCCTGTTTATGAACGTTAAGTTAAAAATTAACTCTTTCAATGACCCATACTTAAGTATGTCTTGTTTTTTGAAACCTTTCAAGGCCTTGATTTTAGTTTTCCAGCCTGTGTTAAAGCACCTGAACAGAGGACAGGTGAGGTCAGCTCAACCATCACCTGTGTACATCTAGAGCTACGATTGGTCAAAGTCCAACCTGTCGTCTGTCACATGACGTGACAAAACGAAAAGATCTAAAACAGTCAGATGATTTTATAAAACAGTTTTTTAAGTTTTTGAGCTTTCACTGCTCGTCTTCCTCAGGTCACCTGACCTCAGATCAGCTGACCTCAGGTCAGCTGACAGGCCTTGGCCTGACTGTGATGAACTGCTGAGCTCAGCAGCTGCTGCTGATGATGATAAAGACAAATTAGTTTGAATCTGAGCCGAGAGCACCAAGAACACACACACACACACACACACACACACACACACACACACACACAGTCTACATGAGAAGAAACACTAATGAGGTCTGGTGTGTGTGTGTGTGTGTGTGTGTGTGTGTGTGTGCTGCCCCCTGCTGTCTCATCAGTAACTCTGCAGCTCTGGAGTCAGTTTAAATCAAACACAAACTGAACGTGACGGGGTTGCAATCAGCAACTACACCTCAGGATGGCACTAAGCTCCTCCCTTCACCATCCGTCCTGTGACGTGATGGCGTCACACCGCCCTTTAATTATTTACAATAATAAGATGCACATGAAAAGAATGAAAGGATGGAGGAGCTGCTGGTGTTTGGTCTGAGGGCGGCGCAGGCGACACGCTCCGTCAGCCTCTTCCACCTTACGATGGATTTATTATCAGAGGATGGAAACCAGCGTCAGAGACTGCAGGTCGCCACGGAAACAGTGAGTGTGATTGACAGGATGATGAACGAGGACGCCTCGTGTTGTTTCTCCGTAGTATTTAATTAATTAGTATCATACACAAGCATGTTTCTATTAAAACACATCAGATATCAACTGAATCAAACAATAATGTACAAACAGGTTCAGACTGACAGACGCTGAAGTGTGTTTATCCTGCACGTACAGACACCAAAAACACAGGACCAGGACCAAGACCAGGACCAAGACCAAGACCAGGACCAGGACCAGGACCAAGACCAGGACCAAGGCCAAGACCAAGACCAAGACCAAGACCAGGACCAGGACCAAGACCAGGAGCAAGACCAAGACCAAGACCAGGACCAAGACCAAGACCAGGAGCAAGACCAAGACCAAGACCAGGAGCAAGACCAAGACCAAGACCAGGACCAAGACCAGGACCAGGACCAAAGGACCAGGACCAGGACCAAGACCAGGACCAGGACCAAGGCCAAGACCAGGACCAGTTCACAGAGCTGCCGATCAGTCTTCAACATTAAAGTTGTCTTACTTCATTTGTTTGTTGAGTTTTTGTGATGAAGACTGTGATGAACGGTCGAAAGCTCTGGAACAGACTCGTAGTGCTTCAAAGTTTACGTTGAAGCTCGATCGTTTTGATTTGTTAAAGTCTCGTCCAATAAAACGACACGCTCAGATTCATCGTGCCGGCTTCTCGGTGAAGTCCGGACTCGATATACTCAGACAGGACTAAGAAACAGTGACTGTTTTGCTTCAGACTTGGTCGTCGCCGGTCGTTCTGGTTCTGACTCTGTAGAAATGACCGTACAGGATCATCATGACACGTGTTACATCACATCCTGTACGGCGTCGGTCTGTACGTGCAGGATCACAGGACGTCACGAGTTTAATCGCCATAAAAAATCTGGTCAAACTTCACGATGACCAAACTCCAGCGTGTTGATCTGTCAGGAAAAGTCCCGTGAGCACGCGACGTCGACGTCGATACTTGTGTTTTATTGCACCGTTTTTAGTACATGTCCTGTCGTGTGCTCACGTTACTTTCCTGTAGGGTAATACTGACACGCTGGATTGAGGCCGTGTTACGGTAAAGTTGCACCAAAATAACATTTCACTTCATTGGGTCCCACAGATATACAATCCCTGCCCTCAGCATGCAAACAGAAGAGACCAGAGCCGAGCAGAGCCGAGCTGCAGGGGAGACTTCAAGGTTCGATAAACGAGGACGGTCGGCTTTGAGACACCCGGCAGGCTGGTAAACGAGTGGCTGGTGAATCACACACACACATTTCACCCGTTCAGGTGTGATCTGTCCTCCTGTGTTTGAGTAACATACAGAAAAATCACAGGGTGACTTCCTGTCGAAATAAATATCAGAAACAAAGCGATACTTTGAAATCCCCTCAGCGCTCTGCTCTGCCTGACGGCGTCAATAACTAATAATCACTGTGCTGGCTGATCAACAGATCGATAAACTTCGAGTGGACCGGAGCGGAGACGATGACGACGACGACGACAACTCTTGGCTGGTTCAGAAAACACCGGCGGAGCAGCTGGGGAGAACGAAGCGATACGACTCGACACGTCCGACTGGTTTGAGTTGTGCTTGTTGTTGTCTGGTGGAAAGTTCTCGACCTCCAGGTCATGACACAGCTCCTTCACATCGACGGCTCCGGGTGGTTCTTAAGAAATAAGCAGCTTTAACACTGTCGGGCTAAAGACGGCTCAGAGTTCACTCACTGGAAACAACAAAAGGACTTTAAGATTCAAAATCTATGTTGTGTTTTTTGGAGTTTGAGCTCCGTCTATAACTGGGTCGGCATCTTTGCTGACTTCAGCAGCTCGCTCGGCTCAGGTGGTTCACTTCAGCTCACCTGTATCCGACTAAAGATCCTCACATCTCCAAAAATGTTGGAGCACATGAAGCAGGTGTTACTTCAGGTTCAGGTCAAAGACTCTTTGGTTGAAACACCGACCTGCTGAAGACGTCGGAAGACCTCCAGATGTTCAACAAGTCTTCAGCACGTTCATCTTCAGCTGCAGTTTAAAGTCTGAATAAAGAGCTCGTGTTGTTTCCTGAGAGACTCTTGAAGCCCGTTTGACCCGACAGTGTGAAGCAGAGTGAGATCTCCCAGATAAACCGCTGACTGTTCGACCGCTCGTCAACAAAACAGAACAACACGCAGACAGGTGATGCTCCTCCCATTTCCTGTTTTGTTCTGCAGTCTGATTGGCTGCTGTCAGGACCAGGGCGTGTCAGAAACGTGATGTGCACCAATGAGAGGACAGAGAAACAAAAAGGCAAAAACAAGTGAGGACGTGAGCGTGATGCTAACGAAGCATTTAAAATGATTTGACACTGTTAAAACTGTAAAAACTTTCTACGTCTGCTGCAGTCGTTGAACGTTAAACTAAATGTTTCGCTAACGTTCGCGGTTCTTCTGGCGGGTTGAAAATTTCGACTAGAACGACCGCGATCGGCTTGGCGACACGTCACATCCGTGCCCCGTTAAATTTGGCTGTTAGAGCAGCGACACGACAAGCACCAAACATGACGTGAAGGAAGCGGCGTGACATCATTCAAAGGCGGGGTCATAAATATAAATACAAACATACATAAACTCTTTTAGTGACGACGACGTCTGAGGACGATATTCATGTTTAAAGGTCAGTGTGTCGCATTTAAGAGGCTCGATTTATTTTCTACAGGAGCCCAGAACAGACAAACTAAACACTGACTCGACATGACGGAGACAGTGAGGCGACGAGGTTGCAATCAGCAGCTGATGGCACTAAAATCCTCCAAACTTTAAAACCTTTAGACCTTTAAAACGTTTAAAATCTGATTTTAAATGTTTCATTTTGTCACATCAAAAGTGGCGAGGACGTGATGTCAGAGCGGACGCTGAGGTCATCACATGAATAATTAATTAGAGGAAAATAAACAGAAGAAATCTTTTAAATAAAACATTTAATATTTTTAGAGTTTCAGACGTGATGTGTGTGTGGGAGACGTTCGATCACGTGACGGCCCTGGTCCAATCAGCAGACAGCTCAGAGCAGGAAACACTGACAGTTCAACAAACAAACATTAATAATAAAAATAAAAAAATTATATAAAAGAAATAAAAAGCTTCGTACAGAGATATGAACAGAAACAAGACGTACCGCGTCCTTCACTCTGACCACGTCATGTCACGATAAGAAGATTATTAACATTATTCTCATTATTCATATCTTACAAAAACAAAATCAACAGTGCAATAAAAAGGTTTGAATCCCTCGCTCGGCAGGAGAGAGAGAGGAGGGCGGGGCTTGGCGGCGAGGAGAGAAGGTCACATCCAAAAATAAGAAAAGGAAGGAAGGAAGGAGGGAAAGGAGAGAAGGAGAGAGGGAATACAAGCAGTTCACAAGAGACGAGGAGGACGAGGAGCTTCTCAGGATGACAGAAATGATGAATGGATGGAAGAGGAGGAGGAGGTAGAGAGGGAGGAAAGGAAGGAAGGGAGGAGATGATGAAGGCCGATTTGTGGTGATGAAGGTGGGGTCAGATCCACAAACAGTCTCCAGCTAACGATGCTAACCGTGTCGGAGGCTGTTGGAGGATGTGACGATGCACTGACGTCACTTTTCTGTCGACACCGTCAGACTCTGACGTGACGGAGGCTGTCGGGTCGCCTCCTCTCTCCTCCGGGTTTTGGCTCCACCCGAACACCACGGAGGAGTTTAGGAGTTTTAAATGTTCCTGCTCTATATTTGGGTGGAATGAGCCTTGAATGAGCCTTGAATGAGCCTTGAATGAGCCTTGAATGCGCCTTGAGTCAACATAGCTTCAGTTACAGACGTGTGATGTGTCAGGAGTGTTTCTGTGCTGGTGTAATGACAGTTACAGTTACAGTTACAGTTACTCTGATTGGAAACAAACTTCTCTGATGGTGTTCGAGCAGCTCGGCGTCTTTAACGTGTCACACACACACACACACACACACACACACACACACACACACACACACACACACTCACACTCACTCCTGTCTGGTAATTATTCAAACTTCAGTGTGACGGAGGCTGAATGTGTCGACGAGGCGTCAGGGCATCCTGAGGAGGTGAGGAGGTGTTACTACATGAGAGGGAGG
>OX336891.1:0-60000 GCA_946959425.1 Argyrosomus regius | reverse complement strand
AGCTGATTAGGATCTGTTGCATTCTTACAGTCATGTGATCAGTGACAGGAAGCGTCAAAGGTCAGGTGACCTCGGTGACCCCGAGCATCACTGAGGAGGTCAGACACAGAAATGATGATCACACACAAAAATATAAAAAAATCTGATCCGTCTGAGCGGATCAGGTGTCGTCACGGTGACACGCTAACACTTTTTAATAAATGTCACCATTACCCCTGTGTCACACACACACACACACACACACATCTGAAGAGCTGAAACTAACGATGATTGATTAATTATTTGTTGATTAAAATGTCAGAATGAAGTCGTCTGATGTCACAGTTCAGTTTTTAAGAAATGACCCAAAACAATAAATTAAATATCAAACAGTTGTCTCATAATCAGTCTGTCTTTCTCTGATGAAGCAGTGTTAAACAAATAAACTGATAAATTCGTGTGTGTGTGTGTGTGTGTGTGTGTGTGTGTGTGTGTGTGTGTGTGTGTGGAGGAAATGATGTCAGTGGGTCACTCCTGGAGGAGCGGAGCTCAGCTGATGCTGTGACCGGGGAGGAGAAGGTCACTCCGGCAGAGAGGAGGGAGGGGGGGACCTCCTCCTCCACACATCCACACCATCAGACCCGACCTCCGGCCCGGCCTCTGCTCACAGCATCCTCCATCCCTCGGCCCTCCACCTCCACCTTGATAATAAACATGTCTCCATCCAGGGTGGAGGTGAAGAACAGCTGTGAGCAGCTGTGCTCAGACATGAGAGCCGGACGGAGGACAGTGAGCTAACAGCTGATATAAAACACACCGAGCCGTCCTCCGTCCTCCTCAGCACACACACACACAGCTCAGCTCGGCTCAGCTCAGCTCAGCTCGGCTCAGCTGACCTCACCGCAGGCAGGACAACAATGGACGCAGCAGCAGCCCAGATGCTAACTGACAGCCGGGGCAGCTCGCTCGTCGTCTTACCGCTATGACGTTGACGAAGGTGGTCTTCCCGGAGTACTGCAGCCCCACCAGGGTCAGCTCCATCTCCTCCTTCCAGAAGAGCGCCCTGAACCAGTCCAACAGCTTGTTGATGAGCGCTATCATCTTTGTGTCCGGTGCTAAATGCTAAATGCTAAATGCTAGCTGCGGCTAGGTGGCTAGGTGGCTATGCTAGCTAGCTCGCTGGCTAACGCCCCGGCGGTCTGACGGTTACCGTGACAACCACGGACGGTAACGGACGGAACCGACGGCACCGACAGGCAGCTGTGTGTGTGTTCGGTGAGTCGGTGTCTGAGTGTCTCTAACGTCCGCGCGGTGTGTGCTCGGCTCCTCCGGGATGTTTACCGCTAGCAGCTACGCCTTTACCGAACCAGCAGCGTCAACACGGAGGTTACCAACCGCTCCACATCCGGTGCGGACTTTCAAAATAAAATAAAAATAAAATAAAAACCGCGCGTTCGTCAAATAAAAGTTCGACATGGAGACAAATGTTGATTAATTAAATTAAAAATCTGTTCTATGAATAAACACGTCAGCTGTTTTTAATCTTAAGTTTTATTTTTAATTAATTTAATTTCCGTCATCAGCTCTACTTCCGGTTTGGGTGGGGTTGATAGAGGAAGCAGAGAAAAACACACACACACACACACACACACACACACACACACACACACACGCGCGCATACACACACACACACACACGCGCACACACACACGCACACACACACACACACACGCGCACACACACACACACACACACACACACCCACCCACACACACACACACACACACACACAGGTCTGTGACTATAACACCGCCCCCTGCTGTACACACAGGACACCTACAGTTATTATGAAAACACAGTTTTTATTGTTTTATTATTTTTTATTGGATAAATCAAATAGGTTCTACCTTTTCTATAGTTTTCTATTTGTACAGATGTTAAATTTGGATCAGAGCATCTCTGGTTGTGTGTTTATTAATAATAATGTCAGACAATCACACAGTGACAAAAACAGTTATATATTTAATTCATGAAATAATTGACAAAGGTGAATTTTAAATGTTTTCACTTGAAATCACAAAAAAACACATCAACCGTGTCAAAGGACGTCTTTTTATTTGATTTCATATTAATCTGGGTCATTTTCCATCTGTTTTTTTTCTACTTGGTTCTGTTTTTTTCTACTTGGTTCTGTTGGTTCAAGCTTCTCGGTTCTGTTGGTTTTAGTGATTTTCAGTCCAGGATGAACCTCATGATGTTCTTCAGGACCTCTACCTGTACGCACTGAGTGGACCAGTTCTTTTTTTGGGGTTCAGTGTGATCCAGACACTTTGGGTACTGCTGGTTCCCCCCAAAATCCTCCATCTGTTAGTGCATCAGGTCTTTGGGTTTGGCTGCTGGTTCTGGTTCTGAGTTTCCGTCTTTGTGTTCTGGTGATACTTAACGTACATTCTGGTAGTTTTCGAGGTCTCCTGGAGTTCTTTAGGTGTGTACCTGGTTTTGAAACATCTGTATCAGTTCTTCACATTCTGTGTGTTGTCCAGCTGGATGTTCTGTAGCTGTATGCTGACTTGGTCCTCTGGGTTCTGCTGGTTCTGTGGCAGTGTGTCAGGCTGGTTCTGGTTCTGCTCCTGGTGAAGATAAAACACTGTTTAGTCAGAGAAACCTAAAACAAAACTCTGTGTGATCTGCCAGCTCTGTGGTTCAGGTTAAAGATCACGGTCGTGGTTAAAGGAAACCGCTCATGGTTGCAGACGGGTCAGTCTGCGGTGTTCAAACCATCTGCGGTGACCCTCAATGAGGTCTTCTTTTGGAGTATTTTTGGCGTTTCTTGCCTTTATTCAGAGGGAGGGTGGTGGTGGTGGGGCGGAGGTGGGTTGGGGATAGTGGTAAGTTGTCAACACTTGACCCTAAACTGGATTTATAGTCAATGTGAGGACTGTCCAACATTAGATACCTGCGGCGTAGGTTTATCATACGTGATCAGGACAATGCTGCCCTGTCTCCAGGACATCTACACCAACAGGTGCAGGTCCTCCTCTGGAAGGCATCTCCACTCCATCATGGCCAAGTCTGAGAAGCTGAAGAGCTTCTATGAAGACCACATCATAGAACGTTATGAGAGCATTCATTGATTTTTATATTTTTAGATTAGGCGGGAGGCAGAAGAGGGAGGACTGCCAAGATGGTGGCAACCAGCACCTCAAATTTTGAGCTTCAAATCGGCTCTTTGGAAACCGGACACCACCTTCCAACCATTCTTCTACGCCTAGAGGCCTATGCCTGGTCCTGATGACGTCCGCTACAAATACTGTTATTACTATTTTTATTCTAGTTACAGCTGTAATTATTATTTTTGCTTTCTCTCTCTAAACTGTCTCTGCAGACGTTGGTCCACCATGTTCGGGTTCTGTTCGAGGTATTTTTCTTGCTCATGGTGTGAACTGTTGAGTCTGTAGATATTATAAAGAGTCGGCGTAGACCTGCTTTACAACTTAAAACTGAAGTGCTGCATCTCATTTCACTGAAGACGAACAGAAAGAAGAATCAGTTGAATGAAGCGGTGAACTCTCCGTCAGTACCTGGTTGTGTTGTAGCTGCGAGCTGTACTGGGCCAGCGTAGAATACAGGAACTGGTACTGCTCTGTGGTTTGGATCATTCCACCCCTGCACAGGACGGGGAGGTTAAAACAGGCCACGTTCAAGGAATAACACCAACGTGAGAACAGAGAGGACGGAGAGGACGGAGAGGATTGTTTTCACCCACCTGTCGAGGCGAAGCTGACACACCGTCTCCAGGATGTCGACCTGACCGGTTTCTCTGAGCTGCTGACAGCCGATACTGCTGACGATGAAACAGCCGGTCCTCCCGATACCTGCACTGAGAGCACAGGAGGGGACGATTAACGGAGGATCAGTGTGGAAGGACTTCTTCAAGGCGTCACCTGAGTGTTGGAGCGCAAAGCGAACGTTTCACATTGCGGAGCGACAAGTGTTGTTGCGTCATTGAATCTACTTCCTCTTCCTGTTTTTGTCTTTCTCTGCAGGTCCACTCAGATCCACAAACTCTTTCATCCGTCCTCTCGGCTCCGGTTGGCTGCTCAGGTACGACCATCCACGCTCTGTAAACAGGAAGTAGCTTTCGACACATCCGCCGCTCTGAGCTGTTTTTACTGTTCAGTAACTCGTGAACGTACAGCGAGTTTAACAAAGGTTCAAACCACAGCTCAGAGTCCAACGACCACCAAGACTCACCGTGATCACTCAGACACTCATGTCCAAGTAAGGACACCAAGAGGTTCTGTAGATTTGCTTTTTACAAATTAGAACAAAATGAAAACAGAAATAAAAATGAAGTCATTTGTTTGTTTGTTTGTTTGTTGCAGCATTAAACTGTGAAGTGTCTGAACTCAGTTTCACTAAATTCATGAAACATTTTATTGATGGAAGACGTGACGACGTCTCACCAGGCCGCCTTTAAAAATCTCACAATTCTGTGAGTTGTTGAGAAACTTTATGAACAAATTCTGAATTATTCTCGTCTTCTTCATCAAATGTTTGAGTTTGAATCATTTCGTTCACAGAGCAGGAAGTGAGATGAGTCATCATTTAAAAAGTGACTCAGCTCGTCTCGAAACATCACGACTTCTTTCTTTGTAATATTTTCAACTGTCTCTCTGAATTATGATTTCACTTCCTCATTTTAATAAATATTTGGACTCATTTGTAAATCTTTCATTTTTTTGTCTCTTTTCGTGTGAACAAACTCTAAAAGTCTAAACTAAGCGTCCTCGTTTACTTTCCTCTCGTTAGTTTGAGATCTTTATTGACGCTGAAGGACTCCCACAATCCTCCTCTGCTAAAAACACCAAAAACTGTTTGATAAACAACCAACCTGCAGTGGACGATGATTGGTCCGGGGCCGGCGACGGGGGCTGTGATTGGCTGAGAGCTGGGCGGTAGGAGGGACTTGCTGTACGTCTCCACCTCCTCCACAAGTCTCAGCAGGGGAGCAGTGCATTGTGGGATGTGGTGGTCAGGCCAAGAGGTGAACCAATAGTGTCTGACGGGACGGCGCTCGGCACACAGCTGCACACACACACACACACACACACACACACGTAATGACTCAAACTGTCCAGCAGGTGAAGCACTCTCACAGCATTCACCTGTTAGGTAAGATCAAGCAGTGAAGTCAGGTTTTAGACAGTCTGCGGGGACGTCACAGAGACTACGTCCAGGTTTTAGACAGTCTGCGGGGACGTCACGGAGACTACGTCCAGGTTTTAGACAGTCTGCGGGGACGTCACGGAGACTACGTCCAGGTTTTAGACAGTCTGCGGGGACGTCCAGGTTTTACGCGTTTAAATCTGCGGGAGACTACGTCCAGGTTTTAGACAGTCTGCGGGGACGTCACGGAGACTACGTCCAGGTTTTAGACAGTCTGTGTGGACTCTGACGTTTACCTGGATCTCCATGTCAGTGACGGTGAAGCCGTCTTTCTCTCGGCTGTCTTTCACTCTGAGGAGGAATCTGCCGAATCGGCCTGTCTCTCCTTCCTCCTCCTCCTCCTCCTCCTCCTCCTCCTCCTCTTCCTCCCTCTGCTCCTCCTCCTTGCCCTCCTCCTCCTCCTTCAGCCTCCTCCTCCTCCTCTCTCTCGGCTGTGGCCAGTACAGCTCGCATTTCTGGAACAAACACATCAAAAACCACCTTCAGGACCAAGTGTGGACTGAAGAAGAAGACAGGAGGAAGGAGGAGTCATGTCTCCTCACCTCGTTGTTCTCCTTCAGTCTGGTAACCATGACGATGATGCTGCTCCTCTCCTGCCACACCATGTCCCAGAAGTCCCCCACAGTGTGCAGCATCGGCCCCTGGGTGGCAATGTAGGCCCGGGGAGCTCCTTTGTAACCCTGAAGCACAAGAGAGGAAGAACATGATCATAACACATCAGCACCAACAAAGTCTGTTCAGGAACCTGGATCAGGTGTTTACACGGCCCAGATTACCCAGATCTCAACTATCGTCACACTATGGCGACCAATCAGGTGATCAGACCGGTCAGCCTGAGACGTGACTGAAACTGAGCGCGCTCCAGGTAGATTCATGGACTAAACTGTGACACTCGTGAAGCAGCTTCTACGTCGGAGTCTGATTCAGTCTGTGCTGCAGAGCAGAGACAGCGACAAGTTTAATGTGTGATCGAGCAACATGGACAGTGAATGAGGAGAGCAAGCGTCGATGAATCAGAGAAATCAAAAGATACTTTCTGATCGTTACATCGCGGTTACATTCAGCACAAATAAACAAAAGAGTCACGAGGGGAAACGCACCAAGCTGCTCTCAATCCTTGTTAGGATGGAGACACCACACCTGTCCAACAGGTGAGCTGAAAGACTCTGCTACAGTATCCTGGTTTATCAAATCCAAAATATGATGTTTGCATGTGCACTAGTATCGTGTTTATGTGTTTCATGTGAAGATCCTGTCCTGGTTTTGATAAACACACACACACACACACACACACACACACACACACACACACACACGTCAAAAGAAACTAGATCAGGTTTTTAGTTCAGGTGTCGACATAACTTTGTAAAAAACACAACCAGAACGTCTGCGAGCTTTGAAGTCTTTTTCTGCATTTATTTTATTTATTTATATTTTGTTGTTGTTGATGTTTCATCTTGATCAATAATAAAATCAATAAAAAGTCCAGTTTGATTTGCTGCATGAATGAATTCTGTTTCAGACGGTGATGATACAAAGTGTTATTTAGTCATAACTTGCCTCTCTAACAGTCCCCCTCTCTTTCGAAACCACCAAACATCGCTGACCTCATAAGACAGGAAGTGAACGATGACTGTTCATCAATAACAACCACTGAATCAGCACGCCACCGACGCACCAACCGACGTACATTCATGTTTTTATTTACATGCAACACGTAGTTATAAATGTGTCTGTAGCTTCTTACTGCGTTAAACACATCAGCAGGTGACAGCACATAAACAACAACACACACACACACACACACACACAGCTGAGGCTGCAGAGTGTGAGGGATGCGTGGGCCGGGGGGGTAAGTCAAGGACATTTAACTTCCTCCCTCACTTCCTGTGGTTTTCCTGGTTGTCAGACTCCCACGTTGACAAACCGACGGCTCATATCTGAGTTTCTGTTTGTTTGGTGGCCCGACACACACACACACACACACACACACACACACACACACACACACACACACACACACACAGTGAAAAGACGCCCACGCTGAGTGACAGCGCTGTCACACACACACTATCAGCTAGTTTACTCTTTAATAAAACACAGAGACTAAACAATAAAATAAAGTTTAACCTAAAAGACGAGTGAGACATTTTAATAATAAGGACATTTATTATTATTATTAGTCAAATTTAATATAAATATAGTTGTAGTTATCTTTATTATTATTGCTGCTGTCTGCAGATGTCGATCCACCATGAGTCTGCTCGAGGTTTCCGCCTCTTAAAGGAAGTTTTTCTTGCTCATGGTTTGAACCGTTGAGTCTTAATTTTATCATCAAACGCGTGTTAATTTATGTCTTTAACCTCTAAATCTTCTTATCCAAACTATCTGAACATGCCACCTCAGGTGAAGCGTCCTTTGGTGTATCCAAGCGTCACTTTCTTTCCTCTGGAGCACCACAAGGATCTGTATTTATATACGACAAATCTGCAACACTGGATTCAATTTTCTTTGGACATAATGAGGAAATGTTGCTAATAAAAGTAAATGACAATAACTGTAACTGTGTTTATGTTTGTGTGCAGATCGAACAGACGAGATATAACATGTTGAGCGGTGAACTTTTTCGTTTACTTTGAACAGAGCCAGGCTAGCTGTTTCCCCCTGCTTCCAGTCTTTATGCTCAGCTAAGCTAACCTCGTCCTGACTCCAGCTCAGTACAGAACACAAAGACTGATAGCATAACTGGATTGGGCTGGAGCCCCTTTAGTTTGAATCAAGAGAAATCTTAAAGCTGCAACATGCAGTGATGTTCCACATGTACAAACACAATGTGCTCATGTTCAACATACTCTCGGCAAGTGTTAGTCTGAGTGTGAGAGCAGCAGCAGCAGAACTTCCTTTGAAAATCTGTTTTATCGTGAAGTTTCACAGTTTCAGCGTGACCCAGTATGAAATAAAGTTCTGACCCGGATGTAGTTGGCGTTGATGTAGCGGTCTGGCCCCGCCTCTTCCTCTGAGCTCCTCAGGATCACCCGGCTCTCAGGGTCTAAACATTAAACAACAAACCACAAAGATAACTAAGAGTGGAAACCGTGTCTAACGTGTTTCTACTGAGTTCAGAAGGACGGTGGAGTTACTGACTGGGCAGGATGGTTTTGTATCTGTCCTTGATCATGTGTCCTGGAACGTCGAGCTCCGCAGTGCTCACAAAGTTCGGAGGGATCTTCTGTGGAAGAGACAGGGACGGGCTGAACGTTAAAACAAACACGCCTCAGAGGACAAACAGCGACTAAAATGACTCAGGTGCTGCGTTACCTGGTACTCTACATTCAGTGTGTTTGTGTCCACGGCAGCCTGCTGCAGCATAGTGTGTGTGAGCGGTCGCGAGGAAGTGTGAAGCAGCTGAAGCCACACCTCCTTTGGGGTGGAGACGGAACAGACAGGCTCCACCCCCAGACTCGTAACATCCAATAGCAGAGACAGGTTGGAGCCCCGCCTACAAGAAAAGAGGACAACCAGGAAACACGGTGACGGTCGTACAGTTTGTGAGATCACATGCTTAATATTTGAACATTAACACCCACCTCTCCTGCAGGCGAACTGAGGCTTTGCGAGGAGGCGTGGTCATGGGCGGGGGCGTGGTCGGATCCTCGGCAGTAGGGGAGCCTGAATGCATCGCTGACATGTTCATGGTTCTATGCGTTTTTGAGTCGACCTTAGCTGTTCATCACAACACCTTGCTGCAGAGACAGAAGCAATACCATCAATCAACAGACGTGTCTGCGCGATACGCCACGTCATTTCCTGTAAAACACAAAAACAATGTTGACGACTAATTTTACATCCAATGAAACGCTTTCTCTCTTCTGGGCTGGTTTCTGAGGGTCGTGTTGAGCCTACGTATTAAAGTTTTGACCAGATGATGGCGAGGTGAAGCATCCTTTGGTGTATCCAAGCATCACTTTCTTTCCTCTGGAGCACCACAAGGATCTGTACTCGGTCCCCTTCTCTTCTCAGTATTCACCGCCTCTATGCTGACGACACCCAGCTCTATCTGTCCACCCTGCCTGACGACCGGACTGTCTCAGGCTGCTGATGACACAACTTCAGCATCTTCAACTCTATTAAGCAACCATGTGGATTCCAGCTTTTATCAACAATTTAAATTTCTGCCAGATTGGCTGTCATGTGACGTGCAGTTTGAGGTCAGGACGCTAGATTAGTCAGATTAATCGCAGATGAGCGTCCGGGTTAGATGTTTTGGTTGGTTTCTTCAGTCGACTCTAAAAATTACATTTATATGCAACAAATCTGCAACACTGGATAAAATTTTCTTTGGACATAATGAGGAAACGTTGCTAATAAAAGTACCTGGAAGGTTGCAAAAATGACAATAACTGTAACTGTGTTTATGTTTGTGTGCAGATCAAACAGACGAGATATAACATGCTGAGCAGCGAACTTTTTCGTTTACTTTGAACAGAGCCAGGCTAGCTGTTTCCCCCTGATTTCAGTCTTTATGCTAAGCTAGGCTAACCTCGTCCTGACTGCAGCTCAGTACAGAACACAAAGACTGATAGTTGGCGCTACACGAAAAGTCAGATGATCCTCTGGGGACCATGAATGTCAGCACAAAATCCATCTAATAGTTATTATTATTTATATCGTTGTATATTAAACTACCCATCAGCATATAAAAAGTCCAAAGCACCAGAGAGAGTTAATCACACATGAACGCACCAGCAATAATAATCCAAAACATATTTTTACTTTTAATACTTTAAGTACATTTTGCATTAATATATTTAATGAAGTATTTTTACTTAAAGTAATCTCAGTACTTCTTCCAGCCTCCTTCTTTCAGAGTTTTCAGCAGCAGCAGTTCCCTAAAAACACAAACACTGAATGTACTCACCATTTCTTCTTTCTCACGTCTACTTTAGTTTTTTAGATCTGTCTTCAGCTCTGCTCGCCGCTCGCTTAGCGTTTTTTTGATTTTTTTTTTTTTTACATTACTCCACGTGTCGTCGTGTTCCTCCTCACGGCTCTTTGCAGCCAACTCGGTTTGTTGTCGTCGCCTCAATTAAGGAAGTTTTGACGTGACGAGTAAATTATTGATGTGATGACGAAGCAGAGCTGCCACAGATCTGTCATCAGAACCATCGCAGACAAACAGGTCGTCCCGATAACGCGACCTGCCTGAACGCCACGATGGTGAGATTGAAAACACGTAAACACACAGTGTGTGTGTGTGTGTGTGTGTGTGTGTGTGTGTGTGTGTGTGTGTGTTTCCACATTAGTTCGGATCTGAAAGGTTTCGGTGTGTCTCCATCGGAAGAGAGTTTCCTCACAGCAGGAAGTCAGCACACCCACACTGACTCAACTCACGCACACACATGAACACACACAAACAGAAGTCAACACACTAAAATAAAAGTGACGTTTTTTTATTTGACCTCCATGTTTAAAAGAGAAGAAGAAGAAGAAGAAGAAGTTGTCTCGTGTGTCTGAACATGACGAACAGTTTGTGTGTTTCGAGGCCTCGCTGCGTTCTTGTCTGTTCTTGTTGTCTTGCGTCATCAATCACATCCACATTTAGACAGAACGGTCCAAAGATTGCCCAACAAACCTCTGGCAGCAACATTATACAAGAAGCCTGGGTATTCCAGCATGCGTTTCACATCAACCAGCAGCAGTGATGGTGGAAGATATTAAAGCAACAGAACTCCTGTTGATCTGCACTGACCTGTGATCAGGTGAATGGTGTCTCTGTCATTCGTACGTCTGTTCTCACACTATGTAACTTTGGGCTCCGGGTCGGAGTTCATCCTTCAAACTCAGTTTAGAGACGTGTGACATCGACGACATCGACAGCGAGGAGCTTGTTCGTTAGCAAACGCTGTAAAAGTTTTGCAACAAGTTTAGTCCTCGTTTGTATAAAATTTAACTTCTCAACCTGAGTCACCTGCAAAAACTGCAGTTCCTCAAACGTCCACTTGAGGCTGGCTCCAGAAGTGAGTCAGTCTCCATAAGTCCCCATGTTCAAATGTCCAACTTCACAGCAGAAATAAACATGTTTACAGCCTGGTACAAAAAACAGTTTTGATCTCGTTAGCTAGGTTAGCCTGATTGAGCACCCAGGCCGGGAGGCGGTAGAGGAAGGACTACCAGCGTCATGGAGACTACGTCCAGGTTTTAGACAGTCTGCGGGGACGTCACGGAGACTACGTCCAGGTTTCAGACAGTCTGCGGGGACGTCACGGAGACTACGTCCAGGTTTCAGACAGTCTGCGGGGACGTCACGGAGACTGCGTCCAGGTTTCAGACAGTCTGCGGGGACGTCACGGAGACTACGTCCAGGTTTCAGACAGTCTGCGGGGACGTCACGGAGACTACGTCCAGGTTTCAGACAGTCTGCGGGGACGTCACGGAGACTACGTCCAGGTTTTTAGACAGTCTGCGGGGACGTCACAGAGACTACGTCCAGGTTTTAGTCAGTCTGCGGGGACGTCACGGAGACTACGTCCAGGTTTTAGTCAGTCTGCGGGGACGTCACGGAGACTACGTCCAGGTTTCAGACAGTCTGCGGGGACGTCACGGAGACTACGTCCAGGTTTCAGACAGTCTGCGGGGACGTCACGGAGACTGCGTCCAGGTTTCAGACAGTCTGCGGGGACGTCACGGAGACTACGTCCAGGTTTCAGACAGTCTGCGGGGACGCACGGAGACTACGTCCAGGTTTCAGACAGTCTGCGGGGACGTCACGGAGACTACGTCCAGGTTTTTAGACAGTCTGCGGGGACGTCACAGAGACTACGTCCAGGTTTTAGTCAGTCTGCGGGGACGTCACGGAGACTACGTCCAGGTTTTAGACAGTCTGTGGGGACGTCACGGAGACTACTCTGAGCTTGACATGAATTTTTGTCCGGGTCGACACGAATCACAGAAATGATCTCTGTTGTTGCATCAGTGATCAGCTGTATCAGTAAGCGTTAATAGTAATCGTATTGATCAGACTTACCGCTACTTTGACAGCCATGTTGTTGTTTTTGTGAATCCTCTAGCGGAGCTGCTGACTTCCTTCCAGTCACTTTATATCAACATGTGTAAGTGACTTCACTGACTGCAGAGCTGCTCACACGTCACACTGACTGACTAACTTCATAAATAAGCAGGTAAAGTGAAGGTAGATCTGTGTCCTCTGTCTGTCTCAACCTCTTTCCATGAAATCGATGACAAACAGGGGCAAGAAGAAACAAGTGAACGGAGAGAGAGAGAGAGAGAGAGAGAGAGAGAGAGAGAGAAAGTGATAGTGAAGGAGAGAAAGTCAGTGTGAGGTGAAGGAGAAACAGCAGGAATAGACATGTCCTGTTTCTCTGGCCGTTATTACCTGATTCAAGGTGTTCAGGTAGAGAGAGGTAGAGACACCTGAGGGGAGAGAGAGAGAGAGAACGAGAGGAGAGAGAGAGAGCGAATGAGTCAGAGCGATAATAGAAGAGATGCTGCAGGCGTTGATTATTAACACACCAACGACAGCTGCTCATGAATCATTCATGTCAAATCATACAACACACACGCTAACAGCAGCAGAACAAAAACACGCCAACATCACGCACAGTCATACAAAACAACACGATAATAAACATCATGTAATAAACTTTTTATGAGCCAGCAGTGACTCAACCTCACAACCCCCCAAACCACTTTTAACAGGGTGAATCGTCCAGTCAGAGGACAGGACAGCAGTCTGCTGTGTGCTAAACCCCTCCCACCAAAACAACAACTGTCCAATCACAGCTTGAGTGAGTTAGCAGGTGTGTCAGGTGTGTGTTTCTATACATATTCTAGCAGCTAAAATATATATTTTTTGTTTGTGTGGTTACAGTTACGTTAAACAGGTGCTAACATCACTTTAGGCTAACGTTACTTAGGCTAACGTTACTTTAGGCTAACGTTACTTAGGCTAATGTTACTTTAGCAGCTTTGTTCTGCCCCTTTCACTGGATTTAGAGAAGATAACACTTCAGCAGAATTACTATACAGTAGAAATACTCGCGCTTACTTAAGTAAAAAGTATTAGCATCATAATATAATATACATACTATGTACTATGTACTATGGTTACAGGTTTCATTTGAAAAAGCCTCTTTTAGGAAACTGGTGTAAGTTAACTAAGGTGACCAGATTTCTGAAATGAAAATCGGGGACATTTTCATTGCGGCGTTGAAAAATCATTAAATATTATCATTATGAAATAAAAAATGGGGACAAGTACTTTTTCATGTATTTTAACCAGCTTTTATTACACAAAAGGTCAGGGGCGCCATCAGGGGGCGAAAAGTTAGGACGATTCTGACGGCCCGTGACTGACAGGGGCCCTGAAAAAATATTAGAACATTAGTTTATTTTTTTATTAACATATCATTTATGGATTTTAATAGAATGTTTAATTTATAATTAAACAAACACTTTATTTGTATGCAGAATGTTTCCTGCATGTCTACACAGTGTTATATTATCACAGCTCAGTGTCAGTAGATATTGTACAGTTAGTATCGGACTATAAGAGAGTTGAAGCCTTCACAGGTAGAGGTGTGGTTCGGGAACATTTTCGGGGACAGCTTTGACCGGGGACAGGTCACACAAAACGGGGACTGTCCCCGGAAATCGGGGACGTCTGGTCACACTAAAGTTAACGCTAGTCCCAGCTGCTACTATAGGCTAATGTTACTTTTGGCTAACATTACTTTAGGCTAATGTTACTTTAGGCTAATGTTACTTTAGGCTAATGTTACTTTAGGCTTAACGTTACTTTTGGCTTAACGTTACCTTAGGCTAACGTTACTTTAGACTAATGTTATTTTAGGCTAATGTTACTTCAGGCTTAACGTACCTATGGTAATGGTATTTTAGGCTAACATTAAGGTACCGTTAATGTATGTATTAATGTAATACCGTTAACGTTACCCTACGCTAACGGTATTTTAGGATTACTGTTACTTTAGAATCAGAATCGAGTTTATTGCCAAGTAGGTTTGCACTTACAAGGAATTTGACTTGGTGTAGCTGGCAAAGAATAAATGTTAAGTAAAAAGTATAACAAATATAGGAAGATTAAAACAAACAAGTATTAAAATATAAACAATATAAATATATATAGAATATCTTCTAAAAACAAAGGAGCTGTAGTGCAAGGATAAGGTTACTTTAGGCTAAAGTTCTTTTAGGCTAACGTTAGGCTACACTGTAACAGCACTATATAATAGTTGATGAAAAGCTCGGCACAGTACAGAGTATTAATAATAAATTCTTGTTTTTATAAATGTGTCAGATTTTTACAAGAAATTGTTATAATGAATTTAATTTCAGTACCAACACTGTTGTGCAACCTCCCCATCGTTCCCGCCTTCGTACACAGTGATATTACTGTTAGGTTGTGACCTCGTTATTCTCTTGTACGCACATATTTGAGGTAGAAATACTTCTACTGTAGATCATCATATCATATAACACTCTTATTGTCACAGTGATGAAAGATAAAGTTATTTAAACAGTCTTGAAATGAATTATCTCACACTATCTGTCTGTTTATCGACCTCTCCATACAGAGTTATTCTCCAGGTGAACAAGTCTTCCTCACCTGTTCGTGGTCGTCCTCTTCCTCGTCCTCTGTCCGTCTTCTTCTTTTTGAGTCGTCGTCTCTCTTCTTCCTTTCCTCTCATCTGTTGCTTTCTGTCGTTTTTGTCTTCACTTCTACCTTCTTCTTCGCCGCCACTTCCTTTTCTGCACCCACCCACTCTCTCATTACCACACACACACACACACACACACACACACACACACACTTTATATTCCCCTCGTCCAAGGTTATGGGTCCCCTTTAGACTGCACGCCACAGGCTTTAACATTGTGTATCTGTGTATTTGTTTGAGTGTGTGTATCTGTGTATTTGTTTGAGTGTGTGTGTGTGTGTGTGTGTGTGTGTGTGTGTGTTTGAATGCGTGTGTGTGTGTGTGTGTGTGTGTGTGTGTTGTCTCACAGTGGGGCTGTTTAAACTGATCTTCCACGTCTTTTTCTCTCCAGCTGTCAGATGAACAGCAGCAGGATACACACAGTCCTACAGGGACTCCGTCAGGATGGCTAACGTGCTAACGTTATTAGCAGCCGCCGTAGAAATAAAATGAGATGAGATGATAATCACGCCGCGGGGGAACTTTTAGGGCCTCGCTCAAAGCTGCGAGGCAGTGTTTGTGTAACGTTGTTGGTGTTCAGGCCCGTTTGCTGCTCGTGTGTCGTCTTCATGAATAATATATTAAAACACACTTATTGTCTTTTGTTTATCAAAGTGACACACAGATTACACAACATGGCTGCTCACGATACCACAATGAGAAACACCCAACATCAGATCATGTCTGCACATAGTATGCTACAAAATATCCTGTTATATTATTATTATATCCACGCTGCTGTATGAAGGTAAAACACTAAAACCTGGACGTAGTCTCCGTGACGTCCCCGCAGACCGTCTAAAACCTGGACGTAGTCTCCGTGACGTCCCAGCAGACCGCCTAAAACCTGGACGTAGTCTCCGTGACGTCCCCGCAGACCGTCTAAAACCTGGACGTAGTCTCCGTGACGTCCCCGCAGACCGTCTAAAACCTGGACGTAGTCTCCGTGGCGTCCCCGCAGACCGTCTAAAACCTGGACGTAGTCTCCGTGACGTCCCCGCAGACCGTCTAAAACCTGGACGTAGTCTCCGTGACGTCCCCGCAGACCGTCTAAAACCTGGACGTAGTCTCTGTAGGAGGAGGTCATTTTATTTTGTCTTTTGTGTATTTTGGTTGTTAAACACGACAACACAGAGGAGGAAACTAAAATAAGAAATAATGTTGAGTTTGCTGTCAGTGTCCAGTTGTTTACTACATTAAACGGAGGTCAGAGGTCATTTTTATTAGCCCAAACACACAAACCTGTGTCCTCACAGTCTTCATTAATTGGACTTGTTCTTGCAGGTTGTTCAGTAAAAGAAGTGTGGACTCATGCGTGTCCACTACACTTCCATGAAGTGATGCAGCCTCTTGTGTTCCCTGTGTGCTCTCATCCATATGATATTCTGTACGTCGTGTCTTTTCACTGTGTGGTTTATCTCTAAAGCCCGTCTGCAAACCAAATTTCCCCCGTGAACGATAAACTCAGAACGACTGAATGAATCAGAGTGAGAAGTCTGAAGTGCAGCAGACGCTGTTGACTCCCTGTGAAGTTGTTTCATTAGTTTCTATGGTGATTGAGCGCTGCGATGGAAAACAATTCACTGTGGACTCACTACTGAAACACTTTAATTCATCTGCTAATGACACGGGGAGAGTTTATACTGTCATGTGTGCGATAACGGGAGAAATGAAAGAAATGAGAGAAAGTAAGAGAGGGCACAGAAAAGAGGAAGAGTGGTTAGTGGCTGTGAGCATACAGGAAGTGAGAGAGGAAAGACATTAAAAGAGAAGAAGAAGAAAAAAAGAATGATGAAAAGAATAATACAAAAACAAAATGAAAGACAAGAAGAAGAGAAAAATATTTATGTTGGTGAAACTGGATCATATTTTATGGAGAAAATGTTTTCTGGTTTTCCCTCTGATGTCCTCCGGCTGCTCCGCCTCAACTCTCTGTGATTTACAGAGTTTCCTGATGGACAGTGAAGTAACCTGCTGACAACTGTAGCTGCTGTTAGCTAACGTTAGCTCAGTTTGTTAGCTAATGTTAGCTCAGTTTGTTAGCTGCAGTTAGCTCAGTTTGTCAGCTGCTGTTAGCTAATGTTAGCTCAGTTTGTTAGCTGGTGTTAGCTCAGTTTGTTAGCTGGTGTTAGCTAATGTTAGCTCAGTTTTTTAGCTGCTGTTAGCTCAGTTTGTTAGCTGCTGTTAGCTAATGTTAGCTCAGTTTGTTAGCTGCTGTTAGTTCAGTTTGTTAGCTGCTGTTAGCTAATGTTAGCTCAGTTTGTTAGCTGCTGTTAGCTAATGCTAGCTCAGTTTGTTAGCTGGTGTTAGCTAATGTTAGCTCAGTTTGTTAGCTGCTGTTAGCTCAGTTTGTTAGCTGGTGTTAGCTAATGTTAGCTCAGTTTGTTAGCTGCTGTTAGCTCCGTTTGTTAGCTGCTGTTAGCTAATGTTAGCTCAGTTTGTTAGCTGCAATGTTACTGCCCGGGTGCCCTGGGTAGTCCAGGCCTGGCACATTCCCGGGGAATGCTGACAGAGAGCGGAGCTGGTGTCGTGCCAGAACAGGAGCTGGGGTCATATTAGTTGAATTGAGGCACAGGAGCTTCAATGAAGAGGCCACAGCAGTAGGTGTGGGTTATCTGCTGTCAAAGAAAAGGACAGTTTTCTACCTGTGAGAAAAACAACACTTCAAATAAAAACACTCGACTCATAAAGTTACCACAACCTGTAAAAAAACGATTTCCTTTCTCGTTGCGAGTTATTTTCCTCTGTATGTCAGCAGATGTTATTGATCGTTACCATGGAAACACAGATACACTGATGCGGGGGTGGGTTTGCATTTTTTTTGTTGTTGTTGTTGTAAGTAAAGTCTTTCACACGGAAACAATCTGACTTTGTTTCCTCCAGCACAGAGAATCTGATCAGGTGTTTCTTTTTATATTAAAGTCAGATAATGTCGTCGTCGTCGTCGTCGTCGTCGTCGTCATCATCACACTGATTTGTTCTAAACAGAAAACTGAAAATGAGAAAACTGTTGGAGGTGAATTTGATGTTGTTTCTTTGTGCAGTTCACACTTTTGTCCACTTGGTGTCGCCGTATTCTCTGAATATAATATAATATAACTGAATGCAGCCTGTGGTTTAATGTAACTAAGTACATTTACTCAAGTATTGAGGTTCAGTCTTTCTATTTGTACTCCATCTCAGAGTCTTTACTTCACTCCATTTATCTGACAGCTTTAGTTTCTTTACAGATGAAAAGTTCATAAAACAACCCAACAGTTTCTACGAGTACAGATGAAACCATAAGTCCATTAATAAATGATCTATTGATGCTGGTTGAAGCCATTTCTCATGTCCAAACATTTCCTGGTTACAGATCTGCTGCCGGAGACTACGTCCAGGTTTTAGACAGTCTGCGGGGACGTCACGGAGACTACGTCCAGGTTTTAGACAGTCTGCGGGGACGTCACGGAGACTACGTCCAGGTTTTAGACAGTCTGCGGGGACGTCACGGAGACTACGCAGGTCTAGACAGTCTGGGGGACGTCACGGGCGTCACGGAGATTACGTCCAGGTTTTAGACAGTCTGCGGGGACGTCACGGAGACTACGTCCAGGTTTTAGACAGTCTGCGGGGACGTCACGGAGACTACGTCCAGGTTTTAGACAGTCTGCGGGGACGTCACGGAGACTACGTCCAGGTTTTAGACAGTCTGCGGGGACGTCACAGCCAGGTTTGAATCGCACGGAGACTACGTCCAGGTTTTAGACAGTCTGCGGGGACGTCACGGAGACTACGTCCAGGTTTTAGACAGTCTGCGGGGACATCATGGAGACTACGTCCAGGTTTTAGACAGTTGTGACTTAACTCTTGTTTTATGTTTTTATGACTCTACAGTAAATCTGATTTTCTGTGCAGTGACGGAGTCAGTAGAAGAACAGTCTGATGATCCTTAATGCTGTCTGTTTTATTGAATCCACATGATTGGCTTGTTCAACATTTTGACAGATTTGTTACAGAAAATACAGAAATTAAAATTTTATTTCTGGAGAGAGGAAAGTGAATCATCAGCATGTTGTTTAAATGGAACAGTTTTGCTCGTTGACGTTACAGTCAGATCACAGCTCGTTGAGATGTGACCGTTAAACGTCAAAGGCTGTCTTCACTCTGCTGGACGCTGTCCTTACGTTGGACCTTTGTCTGAAAGAAAATACACAAATAATGTGATGAGAATCAGAATATGGCCACAGTGTTTTCTTACAATATATATCAAATCACATACATGAAGTCAAAGCTCAAGTATTTAAAGTAAAGGCACTATATCTGTGTTAATGTATGTTGTTGTATTCAGGTGACATGCAGACAGTGTTCCTCTGTTTACATGACTACTGCCGGACAAACGGAGTAAAAACTGATGCAGCAGCGACCTCTACTGACCTATGTATACATTACATGTCTGTCAATCTCACAGCAGAGGAATCTACAGTCTCTAGTGATGTGGGAAACCACTGTTCCGAGGTCTCGGTCATCTTGGAATCAACCGCAGACAAAGATGAGTCAAGACCACACATTGAAATTCAAACAAGTAGAGTTAACAGTTACTTAAATGAGGATCCCTGCAGAGGCCGAACATGTTTTACCCACCACAACTGAAAATAAATATTCACACGTCATCCTATAAAAGAGAAAAGAGACAGTTTGACTTACCTTGTCTCTTCCGATTGTGTCAATGAACTCTTCAACGACGTCCAGACAATTCACCCACTTCCCCTGAGCGATGTACTCCTTCACGTTTGCAGATAACTTGCTCTGTTGTTCTTCTTTCATTGTCCTCGACACGATGTCTTCCCCCGCTTCCAAAATCAGCTCGTGCACTTCAATGTCTCTCTTGCAACATACCAGGCAGCAGCTGTCGGCACAGATTGGCCAGGTCGATAGCAGAATGGCGCCGATGAAAGTGATACCGAAGAGGACAGACATGCCAATCAACTGAAAGAGAGAGCAGAGTTGTAATCTCACAGGATTAGGGTGAGGTCACATGACATTTCATGACTTAAATCCCTCAAAATATTTACAATAATTAAGACTTACCCTTGAATTCATCTTCATCTCCGCGATGGTCACGACAGGAGTATCTCCAGGTGTGACGTCCGCCTTGCTTTTGCATTGTAAATCTGCCACCTGTTTGTTATTCAGATTGTAACAGCAGACGAACCACTCGCCGTCGATGAGCACAGACGCGACCCACAGCAGACCCACGCACAACGCTTTGACGGCGCGTCGGAACAAAACGCAGCCAAAATGACACGAGCCCTTCGAGCTTGTATAGTTCCACGCTCTCTGAAACGGCAAGTCCGTCGAGAGCATTAAGATGGTTATGATGAGACACGGCAAAATCATGTACGCACAGCAGTAGCCAGGTTGTGGTTTGCAAGAGCACGGAAATTCAGTCTCCAGTGCTTGATAAGAAAAAACCAAAACGCTGAAAACAAAAGCGTTGGCATTGTCTTTGACCTTACTGATGAACTGCTGCAGCGGTGCGGCTACGGCCTGCATCTTTGGAGAAGAAGTGATCATCTGCTGAGGCTTGCGGCTGGCATGCTGTACATAAGGACATGAAACCACACTTTTCCTCTTTTTGCAGGAAAGACGCAGCAGTGTTGGGAATTAATGAAAGTAGTGAGTTCCTTCAGTGTGGCTCTGGTAGTTTGAGTATTTCCAGTCTCTGCAGTGTGGTTAACAGCTGATTCCATCTGTTCTGCATCTGTTTAAAACAAATGTGTAATGACCAAATCAAAGATATTCATGATCATAAAAGAGGTAGTGAAAATGAATTCTGGCTTCATGACACAATTTCCAGTTAAACAAAAGAGGAAGCGGTGACCAGTACACTGCTGAACAGACAATAAATTGAATTCCAGGAAATCAGCCTGGACGTGACAACACAACGTGACAAACAAAAGTCAAAGCTACAAGACTGTGGACATGAAAGGTTGGATTGTAGCTGCTGTTAGCTCAGTTTGTTAGCCGGGCTGTGAGCTCAGAGCATCAGGGGAGTGTTAGTGTTTGTACCAGGTTTACAGGCCCTGATGGGGAGCGAGGCAGCGTCGCGCCAGAACCGGAGCTGCACAAGCAGGCAATGTAACTCCTTCAAACTGAAACTGTCATTTTAATTATTATTATTCACAAAGACTCAGGTGAAAATAATCATGATTGTTCTGGTTGAAACTTGTTAATGCTTTACTGTAAATACTTTATTAAACACAGTATGCAAACACACACATTTTCTCATTTTGATGGTATTGAATGTTTCCCCCCTTTTTGGGGTAACTTGTCAAATAAAAACAAATATCAACATTGAGGATCTTTTCTTTCTTCTTGGACTGAAGTGAAGTTAGATTACAACAGTCTCTAAAATAACCAAAGTCATACACAACAAACAGCACGTTGGAGTAAATCTGTTGAGTCTTTTCAGATCAGTTTGGAGCCTCATGCAGCTTTTTGTCTCCCTCTTATGGTGGGTAGAGTAATGACACGTTTTGGGCTTGCAGGTGAAGTGACATCTCTTCATTCATAAACAACCTCACCATTATGCACAGTTTTATAATTAATGTTAAATCCAGAATGCTTCCTCATATTCACAGATAGTTTGGTGTCATCATGATTATCTGTTCAACACGGTAACAACAACAGTACATTTATTATTTTTACATTTTTATTAATGACCAAAACGCTCCAGTTTTTTTTTTTTTTACTGGCAGCTTTCTTCACCTCAACGGAGAACTTTAATCCATGTAAAGTCCAAAAGTCAAAATTATATGAAAAAGTTTGATGACATCATTTCCAAAAATCCCAACATGTTTTTATCTAATGAAATATAGTTATATATTTAAAACATGTTTTACTGTTTACTAAACTGACCTCCAACGTGCTGCATACAAACGAGGTACACACCTCTATTAACAAGGTGCACAACTGTATTAACGAGGTACACAACTGTATTAACGAGATGCACACCTCTATTAACGAGATACACAACTGTATTAACGAGGTACACACCTGTATTAACGAGGTACACACCTGTATTAACGAGGTACACACCTGTATTAACGAGATGCACACCTGTATTAACGAGATGCACACCTCTATTAACGAGGTACACACCTGTATTAACGAGGTACACAACTGTATTGACAAGGTACACACCTGTATTAACGAGGTACACACCTGTATTAACGAGATGCACACCTCTATTAACGAGGTACACAACTGTATTAACGAGGTACACACCTGTATTAACGAGGTACACACCTGTATTAATGAGATGCACACCTGTATTAACGAGATGCACACCTCTATTAACGAGGTACACACCTGTATTAACGAGGTACACACCTGTATTAACGAGATGCACACCTCTATTAACGAGGTACACACCTGTATTAACGAGGTACACACCTGTATTAACAGGGTACACACCTGTATTAATGAGATGCACACCTGTATTAACGAGATGCACACCTCTATTAACGAGGTACACACCTGTATTAACGAGGTACACAACTGTATTGACGAGGTACACACCTGTATTAACGAGGTGGTCTAACAGCTCCATAAAATCCAGAATATTCACTAAAGAAAGATGACATATGACATTCAGATGTATTACTTTATTAAAGTACTTCCAGCGTACAATATAATTTTATTTACATGTTCTATATTTTCAGGATGTGACAATGTGGAGATGACGGAGTGATATTTTTAGTGAGTCAGGTGTGATGTCGTGCTGATTTGAACATTTTGAATGTCTAGTTGACCAATCAGATTGCTTGGTTGGAACTACTTGTTGGATAATCATAAGTGATGTAATCAGAACAAATACACGCGTACAGCTGTCCATATACAGCTGAAGAAGACTAAGTTGAAGACTTTATGACCTGATCCATGCCAGGATACAGTACAGGAACAGGCCGGTTTCTTTTTGTTTACATTGGTAGCACTGCACTTCCTGCCTCATTGCCATCAAGAGTACTGAAACATCCGATCAGGCTTATCTGAGAGGTGTGTGTCAGTGTACGGCAAAACACACACACTCTGCTTACTCTGTTTCAATCAGTTTCTGTTCTTCAAACATGTAAATGTAGTTCATACTGTATATATCCTGTCGCATCCACCTACCTCATGTTCAGAAAACAACCTGCTACATGAATCAGATTTACTGTAGCATCCTTTGAACTCTGCACCAGTGTCTTATTCTGTCTACAAACATTATTGTTGTTAACTTGTCGAGCTCCTTGTCTCACGCTGTGTTCAAGTCTCTCCTCTGTATGTTCAGTGAGAGTCAAATTCCTCGTCTGTGTTCACCTGACCAATAAAAGTGATTCTGGTTCTGAGGTGTGAGGTGAGACATCTGAATGTTAATCCCCCTTTAGAGGCTTTACAGTCTAAATCAAGCTTTCTGTAGCTTTGTGTTGCCACACATGTAATCTGACAAAAGATCACATTAACACGTTGACAGCTGATGACGAGCTTTAATACAGACAAAAATCAAAAACGACATTTTTTTACTGATTCATGGATACAAAGAAAAACAGAACAAAGCGGAAATTTAAACGTGAACAGATAAAGTTAGATTTTCTAAAACAGTGCACATTTAACTATGAATATGTTGCTCAGACTTCTGTTTATATAATTTATATAAAACAAAGATCCTCATGTGTTGGACCACATAATGACCCGTGTAGTCTCTGCCTATTATTATGTATTTATCTCCATTGCTCATGATAGTTATTGTACGATAAGATAAAATAAATGCACTTTATTGAGATTATACTTACAAGTATTAAAAAAAGTATAACAAAAACAGACACTGATTTTGTAAATACAAAGTTGACTGTTCATATATGAAACATTTACACGAGTTACTTGACAAACTGTAGCAGTGCATTTGAATATAAGAATATGTATATACTTTTTTTGCTCTTTTACTTGTAAAATAAAATAAACTGAAAACAAACGTGAAATACAACACATCCCTCTCCAGCCTGTGTCCAATGATAAACATGAGAATTACAGATTAAAGCTCAATATTTGTGATGAATCAGTAAATGAAGTGTAGGATGTAGGTGGTGTTATAGGTGAATCATCTTCAGACGCTGGGGCTCTTTGAAAAAAAAAGAGAAATGATCAAAGTCTTAAAAACATGTAGACAATATAGCTGTATGAAGCATTGAAGTGTTCAATATTAATCAAATAAATAAGATATTATGAAAATATAATCAATAAAAAAGAGTCAAATGTTTGTAATATAATCATGGAATTTAAAATAACTCTGTTCTTGAGGTTCAATGTCTTCAACCTGCAAACTATTTCATAAAATGAAAATTCCATTTTCACAAAGAAATACATCTAAAAAAAAAAATAGAAATGACATTAAATGAACTTGTTCTGTTCCCGCCAACCACAAACAACACAACAACAACAAATATGTTTCTATTAGGGCTGTCAAATTAACGTGTTAATTTCGATGAATTAATTATAAAAAAAATAACACAGATTAAATCGGGCTGTGTCCTCTACAGTGCAATCAGGAAACTCCAGCCCGCTCTCCAGCACAGCAGGTGGCGGTAATGCTCCTTAAAGGCTCGTTGCCGCCCTCCATTAAATAACAGAAGAAGAATCAGGCCGTGTGGTAACCATGGTAACCACCTTTGAGTCGGGAAAACGCCCCGCCCACACCTGTTCTGTAAACATGATGGAGGAAACACCTGATGTAGCGTTAGCAGCCAGCCTCGACCTGGACCAGGCGTCCAGATGCAAACTGATGAAGTCTGCTAACGACTGATTAATGAGTGGACTGCAGAGGTTTGACAGAGAGCATCCTCTGAGATAACTTCACTTTATTTCTGGTGTCACACAGACTGTTACTGTGCTGTCAGGCTGAGCTCACAGGTTTGTCCTGAGATGATCATATTGAACTTTCATGTTTAAAATGTATTTTTCATTGATTTATTCAGCTGCTAAATTCAGATTGACTTGAAACGTGTTTGAATATGTTTGGATGCTTTTCACAGAAAAAAAATTAATCACAGAGTTTATAATTAATTAGATACTTTTTTTAATCACTTGACAGCCCTAATTTTTATATTACCATGGTGCTGATGGTGAAAATGGAGGTGACATTAGGACAAAAGCTGACCTGTCCTGCTGGTGCTGCTTCAGGTGTCAGTCCTCCATTGATAGGCTGATAAAGACACAAATCATCCAGCTGAAAATGACAAGGGAACATAGATTTAGTAGTTAATAAACAGTGTAACCCTCCTACTGTGGCTGACTATCAGCAGACCTGATGAAGGGCGAGACGGACCACCAATCCAACCGTCCATAGACAGAAAATTATAAATCAATCTCAGGAACAAAAAATTAAATGTTAGATACTTAAATTAGAAAAAAAGAAATAAATAGAAATGACATTAAATGAACTTCATGTTCAGCAGTTCATTAAAACAAATATGTCAGTCAGTAGTTCTGCAGGTATTTGAAGATGACTAAAAGTATCAAACATCTGTTGTTCATATATTATTATTACTGTTATTATAGGGTTTGTATCAAATATGATGAAGTCACATGATCTTTACCTCGGGTGGAGTGTCTTCGTCAATCAGTTCTTTAGCAACATTAAAACAGTCTTCCCACCTTGGACCACGTATTTTGTCCTTGATACGTTCAGTCAACATTTTTTTTGCTGCTCCTCTTAAAATCTCTGTCAGTACATTTTCCTCTTCGTCCAAAATCTGTTTGTGAAATCTGTTTTTTCTCCAATATTTTGAATACCCACGGCATTCTTTCGGTATACATGATGCCAATAAGGAAGCCACAATAATGGCAACTATGATGATAACAAGGCCATTCATCTGAAAAAGAGGCAACAAAGATGATTATATTATCACCACAAAAGACGAGACACAGCAATCGTTTTATTCTTTAACTTGAGATCATGAATTTATTGTGTAACAAAGATATTTTCTTCAGATCGCAGCATAAATATGGAATATGATGTCCTAATTCACAAAGAAAGACGCTGTGCTCTCAGCTAATGCAGCATCTGGTTTGGGTCAAAACATCAGATCCAGGAAATCTTCCTCATTTTACACTGCAGGCTTTATTTTTCTCAAAGAACCTACTGGACACTCAACAGCCACCAGCCATGTGCAAAACCACAATGCACACGACACACCTACGTTTCAAAAATTAGAGCCCACATCTACGTCTGTTTCTCAAACTTTTTATATCACATAATACCACCATCATGACAGACTTCAAAGTATATATATATATATATATATTAGAATTTATTGTCATGTTGTTATGTTTACTATAGTGCCATCGCATTCCAGGTCATAATTAAAAATGTGATGATGTGAAAACAATGAAACTCCATATTTAATGAAAGTTAACACAAAGGCAACTGATCAAATGTTGAAACTGAGAAATTTGATTGTTTTTATAAAATGATATGAACATTTTAAATGGCAGCAACATGTTTCACAAAAGTTGGGCAATGGCAAGAAAAGACAGTAAAACTTTTAGATGCTGGTGGAACATCTCACAATGAATGAGGTGAGTCACATGATGTGACTGCTCTGGAAAATAGAGCAACAATTTAAAAATAATGTTTGTCAGCATAAAATGACAAAGAATCTGTGGATTTCATCGTCTACACTGCATAACATCATTCAGAGATTCAGCCAATCAGAAGAAATCTGTACACAAGGGACAAGGCTGAAAACCAATCACGTGTGTCGGTGATCTGATCGGGGCGGACGCTCTACCAGCTGAGCTAAACGACACCCCCACATTTCACCTCTGCATCCACAAATGACAGCTCAAACTCCACCATGACTCCACCATAACTCCACCATGACTCCACCATGGCTCCACCATGACTCCACCATGGCTCCACCATGGCTCCACCATGACGACTCCACCATGCAAAGAGGAAATCGGATAGAAACCAGATCCAGACGCGCCGCCGCCTTCTGTGGGCCAGAGCTCATTTAAATAGTCCGAGGATTAAAGGGTTCTTTTATGGTTTAGAATTGGTCAAGTCATTCAACATTCCAGCTGTGGTCATCTTCCAGCTATATGAAAGGAAGACATTGTGAAAGAATGTTATGTAACTGAAATGTTAATATTTTATTTGGAAAAGAAGTAACGGTCAGAGTGTGTTCACTGTGTAAGGAGGTGGTAATACCCCGCGCACGGACACCCTCTCCGTGATGTTGCTGCTATACTCTTCTCATCAAATGAAAAGAAATAATAACAGACTTATCTTGTTATCACAGGATATTTTCAGACATATAAATATTTCTTATTAACACAACATTATTATGGTATTTCAAAAAATCAACCTTTTGTTTTTTTTTAAGATAATTATCTCATGATCTCAAGATAATGAATAAAATAAAATTATTACAACCATGGCCATTCTTAGTCTCTGTTTAGCATGACATGACTATGTTCAGAGACTGCACACACAATACTCAGATCTGATGGAATAAGATCATAAAATCATGAAAAAACACAAAGATAACTCACCAAGGACGTGTTTTTCAGTTCAGCGATGATTTTTTGGTCGTCATCTGTGATGTTTGTCTGATGTTTGCAGGCCAAGTTTGGATGTTTGCTATTCTGACAGCAAACAAACCAATCTCCATCGAGTAACACAAACACAACCCACAGCAGACCGATGAAAGCTGCCTTCAAAAAGTAATACAAGCAAATGAATACGCTGGCACATTCAAATGTACAAGTTCTGTAACAGAACTTGCTAATCCAGAGTTGTAAAATGAACAAAATAAAAAAAGGCAGAATCATGTAACACCAACAGATAAGTTGTTGGTCTTTGCATGTGCACTCCAAATGCTTGTCGAGCACAACACTGCGAATAAAAATCACAGAGATTGTGAGAAAAGTGCCAAGGTTTTTGACAAAAAAATGTGGAAAGTGATTGTTCATCTTATCGCTCATCTTTGGTACAAAGTCTGCGTCTGCTGAGAGCTGCTGCGTGTGACCTCTACAAATACTACATTCGATGGGGAGGCGGGGGCAAAGGAAAGGAAAGAGAGCAGCTGATATGTGCTGTAGATTTGAGAGTTTGCCAAAAGCGTCAAAAAAATATAGAAACAGTTATTTAGAATATTGTTTATTTGCTTAGATATGTAAATTCATAATTTCATGTATGGAGGAATATTATTGAATTCATTACTGTGAAGTGTGTATGGTAGTTAGATCATTTAGTGGAATGTGCTAGAATTCAGGAAGAGGACAGTGGTCATGTGACCTACATGTGTTTGCTCAGTGTCAGATGAAAAAGTCTGATCAGTCTAGTTATTACTAAGTTATTACATTATTGGTTGCTATAAGGAGTTTACAGTGTGAAGCACTCTGTTAAAAACCTCATGGATTAAAGCAAAAAAAAATAATAATAATAATAATTCGAGCTGCATCAAGTCATATTCCACATTTGCAATTTATGAAACATGTTACAGGTTACATTACTTAACACCTGCTAAAAAAATAAGATCCACAACCCCACTGCACTCATAACCATGTTCTCAAATGCAGCCTTCAAGTTTAAAAGCATGACCAACAGTGTTTTACAGGAGGACGATCTGAACAGCTGTTCTATTGACAATATAATACTCTATAATCAATCATCTACAGAACTTTACAGTACGTTATTTTTCTTCTTATCATTATTATCATAAATTATTATTATTAATATTGTTTCAAGTGAGCCTCTAATCATTTAACAGAAAAATACATCAAACAAACAGCACCAGGATTAAACTTTAAACTTTTGCAGCTTTGTGACAAGTTTGAGGTTGAATCATCTTCAGAAAGGGTTGGTGCTCTTCGAAAAAATAAAGAAAGAGAAAGTATCAAACTTATTAACAAACAGCTGGAAGCTTGTAAATTTTGCAAAAAAAAAAACAAACAAAAAAAAACAAATTTTCAAAGGGGGTTGAATAATTTTGATTGCAACTGTATGTCCTCCTTGTCGGATACTTTGGTCTGTCCTCACTGGTCGTAACACACAAGTAAATATTAAATCATAATGTAACTCCTTACATTATTGTTCACTTTCTTTGTCCTTTAAATCTCTGTTTCCTTGAGTTTTGCCACTATTGGCATCCATGTGGCGATCCATCGCGGTCCTTGACCTGTCATAGTGGGTCGTCTTTACCCACAATCCCCCTTTTCCCCCCCTTTACCTGGTCTTATCGGAGAACCAAATGAGCACAATGATCTTTTATTGGCCAGCTGTGAGTACACATACAAGACATTTTTACCAGAACACATTCTGTTTTTGTTTACATTGTAATTTCCTGAAAATAAATTAAAAAATTAAAAATCACTTGATGTGCAGAAAATCCAAATCACATGAAAAACATTTCTTCGAAATAACAGAAGCAACAAAACCTCTCCAGCCTGTGTCCAATGATAAACATGAGAATTACAGATTAAAGCCTCTTAAACAGTAAAGCGTCTTTACTGTTCGTCTGAGCCTTGATTTCCAGGAAGAAGGGGATCCCCCTGTTTGAAGAAAACATAATTTCAAGCGGAATATAAGTTATTATGTGAATAGATGTGTCTACATACTTTTGGCCACATTTGATTGTTTTATATGGGAAACTGTTTGACCAATAACTGAATTCACAGAAAGATAGATGTGTTCACCTCTGTCTCCTTGGATTGAAGTTCAATTTCTTCAGTCTGCAAACGGTTTCATAAAATTAAAAGTTTGATTTCCAGAAAGAAAAAATAGAATAGAATAGAATAGAATAGAATATACTTTATTAATCCCTTGCGGGAAATTCTTTCGTCACAGCGCTCCAAAATGAGAAAAGAATTGAAATGACATTAAATGAACTTGTACTCTTGATGCTGTTATTTCATGATCATATTCCCTCTTTTTGTTTCCCCCTTGTGTTCTGTTCCCGCCAACAAATATGTTTTTATATTACCATGGTGCTGATGGTGAAAATGGAGGTGACATTAGGACATAAGCTGACCTGTGCTGCTGGTGCTGCTCCAGATGTCGGTCCTGCAGTGATAGGCTGATAAAGACACAAAACATCCAGATGAAAATGACAAGGGAACATAGATTTAGAAACAGTGTAACCCTCCTACTGTGGCTGACTATCAGCAGACCTGATGAAGGGCGAGACGGGTCCACCAAAATTATAAAATTTCAAAATCCAAATTCAAATCACAAATCAATCTCAGGGACAAAAAATGAAATGTTAGATACTTAAATTCAAGTATGAAATAAATGTTGGTATTCATGTGCAAATACAATAATGGAATCTTCCATTATTGTATTTGCACATGAATACCAACATAGTAGGGGTGCAACGATACACAAAATTCACGGTTCGGTTCGGTTCGGTTCGATACTTTAGTATCACGGTTCGATATTTTTTCGATACAAAAAAGAGAAATTTCCATGCCTTTGTTAACTTGTAGTTTATTGAAATTACCAACATTTGTTTCAACTGTACTTTTTTGTTTAAAAAGTACAGTTTTTAAATGAAATTAAATGTATCTGGTGCAGCTCTACCTGCCTCATCTTCTGTGGTGCATTCGTAGCAGCAGAGTATATATTAAAAAGAAATAGCTCCCTAAATATATCTTGAAACATAATCATTAATATTTTGAAATATTTGAAACACTCTAACAACACAGATACAGTACTGTATCATTTGGGGGTCCCTGACGGTGTATTTTCTATTCTTGGCAGAATATCAAAAAACAAAGTAGTTCCAAACGTCAGATCTGAAGGACGGTGGAGGATCTTTGATTTCAGGTGTATTTGAGGCATTAGCCATGTTGCAACGAGCTAGCTTCGCATGTAGCTTCTGTCTGTCAGTTTGGTGTGAATGAATGTGGGAGGAGCAGCTCAGTGGATCTGCGCTCGACAATGCAGCCTAAGGCGAGCGCAGATCCACTGAGCTTTCAGCACAGAGCGCATCGTCAGAAGTTGATAAAATAAATATAAAACTGCGTATTGTTCGATTCATAGTGCGTACCGAACAGAGACACCTGTATCGAGCGGTTCAATACAGACACATGTATTGTTGCACCTCTACAGCATAGTGACAGGATTCTCTGCCCATCCACCATTTCTGACATCAGACTGTCCCTTGGTGAGTCAGTCTTAAGAAGTCTGTCATAAGAATGCTTGTTTAACTTATCCGTGCCCTGCTTCCTGACCCGAGGCTATAAGAAGAGTTTGCTGTACACTGTGCAGACTGTAAATCCTCTCTAGGCAAATTGTGATTTGTAATATTGGACTTTTAAAACAAAAACTGACTATTGACTATAACTATTTCTTAGAGATCCTGAGGCAAACAAAACAAACGGAACGAAATCACTCAATTAAAATTGTTGATATTTTACCTGGTTCCTTGCTGCCCGTGCCCCTTGTTGTTGCTGTTGTTGTTGTTGCTGTTGTTGTTGTTGCTGTTGTTGTTGCTGTTGTTGTTGTTGTTGTTGTTGTTGTTGTTGTTGTTGTTGTTGCTGTTGTTGTTGTTGCTGTTGTTGTTGCTGTTGTTGTTGTTGTTGCTGTTGTTGTTGTTGTTGTTGTTGTTGTTGTTGTTGTTGTTGTTGCTGTTGTTGTTGCTGTTGTTGTTGTTGTTGTTGCTGTTGTTGTTGTTGTTGTTGTTGTTGTCGTCGTCGTCGTCGTCCCTCTTGTTCACAAATCTCTGGTTTAGTCGGTGCTTCAATCAGTTCTCTAGCAACATGAAAACACTCTTCCCAATGTTCACCACATATTTTGTCCTTGATTTCCTGAGTCAGCTGTTCTTTTGCAGATTTCCCCAAAATCTCTTTCAGTACATTTTCCTCCTCCTCCAAAATCAGTTGGTCATAGAGAAATCTTCTGGATTTTTCACAGCATCGAAACAGTGACATAAGGCCGGCAAAAAGAATGATGAAAAGGAGTAAAAAGCCACCGATAAGCTGAAAAAGAAATAAAGATGTTTATATTATATAGCACTTTAGTATATTATGATATTACAGTGCTCTCTCAGGCTGACAGTAAAATAAATGATAATACACATTACAATAATGGAAACACTCACCCTGGACACGTTTTTCAGGTCAGCAATGATGGCTTGTTCCTTCTCGGTGATCTTCCCCGCAGGTTTGCAGGCTAACGGTGCCTGTTGTTCAGAATGATCATTCTGACAGCAAATGTACCAGTCTCCATCGATGAACACAAAAGCAATCCACAACCCGCCAACTAAAAACGCCTCAAAAATGTGACGGAAGAAAGAGAAAGAGAAGCAAGGAACCAAACACGGGCATCTGCAAACTCTCTGAAATGACCTGTTGGTCCAGAGTATTAAAAGAAATATTATGAAAACTGGCAGAAACAGGTACACATAGCAGTGACCGACTTGATCTCCACAGCTGCACGCAAAATCTCTGTCAAGTAAAATAGTGTAGGTAAACATCCCGATGATTGAAGCGCAGGCGCCGAGCTTCCCTGAAGCGTCCCAGCTTCCCAGAAGTTTTGTCAGTACGCTCTCCATCTTTGATGTGCAGCTGACAAACTCCAACTCATACCCTCTGAATATATACCAGCATGAAACTATGCATTTCCTGTTTTTTGTGTGGTTGAGATGAACAACGTGAAAAGTGAGTCATCCACATTTGAAACTGCAAATATCTTATTTGTGAGGTTTTGTGCTTTTGTTCCTCAAACAGTGACCAAAAATGATTTCCTTTGATCCACTCAAGATCTAAATCACAATTAAGTTTTAAGATAAATTCAAATTCTTCCGTAGATTGTAAAACAGATTAAGGAGACCTTGGCTGAGCTGTCAGGATTTGCATTTTGTGATTTGTGAACTGAAACTAACCCCTGTGTTGTGGGGAAGACACACTGTATAATACAATATTATTATTAATCACTGGAGGAAGAGACAAATCCACCTAACTTTTCAAAACCCTCCTGTACAGTTAACTTTCATAATTTCAGGTTGATGACTACTGAAGTTTCTGCCACCACGGTGCAGATAAGAGAAGATCTGTGTTAATAAGCCTTTATTCACTTGTCTGAGTCACCTTCAGTTGTTACTGTGTGCTCAAAGAAAATAGCTTAACAGTTTGTGGTGTTATGAGTGCTTTGCAGATTTATTTATTTATTTTTGTCCCTGTTTAGGGCACACACAGTTTTTGTGCCTCTACAGTTTCAAACATTTCTAAATAAAGAAGTCTAAGATCTTTTATTTAAACTTACGGAGCAAAAACAAGAGTGTTGTATTTATATTTTTGTTAAGTGGATATTCAGGATGAATGGGAATATCACGTTTTATTTGAGAGGAAACAGCCTCATTTACTGATAAAGCACTAGAGGGTCAAAACCAGACTGACAGATCAAAACAGAAAACTTTTCCCAAAGGGGTTCATCAAAGGATGGAAAGCTCAGCAACACTTGAGACTGTCAAAAAAGTCTTGACAGATTTATATTGATATTGAATTGATTGATGATGATCAGATATTGGACAGGAGTTGGCTGGTACTTTTCAAGGATTGATTTATCAATGGGATATTCACTTCATTAGAAACACCCTCACTTCAGGTACCTACACGTGTACCTCTGTCATGAAGCATTGATTGAAGCATGGATCCGTTCCGTCTCTCTCTGACTATATATTAGATGAAAAGGCCATAATGCCTGGCAGCTTTCTGTTTCTGTTGCGCTCCCTTCTTCCTCTTTCTTTGTTCCTGCTTTTTCTTCTTAAGACAATTTCCCATGATTACCAATGCAATGTTACCCTCAAGTATGGGGACAAATTGTGGCACTGTGGTCTTCAGCATGTGATATGGTTGTGAAATTTTTAATACAATGTAGAACAGAATCAACCCGTTTAAGGGAATTGGCAGGTGGATGTGAAGAGGTGAGGAGAAGTTGAACCTTGATTTCCAGACAGAAGGGGAGGAAAGACGATTTAAAAGAACAATAACTATGTGTAACACTGACATCTAGCGGTTAGAAATCTATACTGCAACATGTAATGTTGTAATGTACTGGACTCACATGGAACAGATGAAATAGTCTCATGCAGGGGGCGAGAGGAGTTCTTCATGATGGATGTCAGCTTTGCTAACATCCTCCTCTCCACCACTTCCTCGAGAGTGTCTAGGGGACAGAGAGTCTTTTCCTGTCTCTCTCTGTGCTCTGTGCTCTAAATCAAGTTTTCTGTAGCTCTTCCTCCATGTTGACTATCATGCTATGCTAACAATTTAATTTGACAGATGAAAATCATTCTGATTGTCACATTCAGCATATCTCACAGCTGAAGCTGAGCCTTAAAAAAAGAGAAAAATTCAAATCAAAAGTAAAATTCTTTATTTAAGTTGCACACAAAGAAAAAATGGAAAGATAGATTTAAATCCGAAGTCGAAGTTCTCCCATACAATAAATGTGTTTTTATACATATACTTGTATTATATATACGTATATACAGTATATAAACTGAATATATGATATGATAACTGTGCTGATAAAGACAATGATGGTCAGTAGAGCAGATATGGTGAGCTCAGAGATATGTGGCTGTAGTTTCACAGCAGCCTTCCTGTGTGGCTGTAGGTTCAGCATTTTTTTTGCTCCGCTGTTGTTGTAGTTGTTCAGAAAGTGTTGGCTCGCCAGAGTTCATCACTTCTTGAGCCACATCAAAGCATTCCTTCCATCTTTTTTCACAGACTTTGTCAATGATGGTCACAGCCAACTTTTCTTTTGCTGCAGTTCTCAAAATCTCTTCCAGTACATGTTTCTCTTCTTCTAAAATCAGTTTGTCATACAAAACTTTTCTGTCACAACAACCTAATTTCCCTTCACAGCATTTCCTCCATCCAATCAAAGACATCAGGGCTGCAACAAAAATGATACTGAAGAGAATAAAGAAGCCAATAGTCTGAAAGAGAAACATCAAAGCTAGTTATATTCATAGAATCAGTGTTCTTACACTCATTTTAAGATGTTATAGAACAAGACCACATTAAATCAGAATAAAACGTATTACCACAGGCAGACAAGAAAACACTCACCTTTGAGAAGTTTTTCAGTTCAGCGATGATTTTTTGTTCCTCAGCTGTGATGCTTTGCTTGTCTTTGCAGGCTAACTGTGCCTGTTGTTCAGAGTGATCATTCTTACAGCAAACATACCAGTGTCCATCGATCAACACGGAGGCAACCCACAGCAGACCAACTAAAACTGCCTTGAACATGTGACGGACTAAAACCAACAAAAATGTGCTACAGCAACAACGCTCACAAATGTCTGTGAGTCCAGATTCACCACATGGACAGGTACATGTATATTTCCAGGTTTTTCGAAACTTCTTATCCATCCAGAGAATCAAGACAAATATGACTAGAAATGGCAGGCCCATGTGTAAATTGCACTCGTTTGTTTGTGGTTTACAAGTGCATGCCATGTCTCTCTCAAGCAAAACATTGTAAGTAAAGATCACAATGATAGCAGCATAGATGCTGAGTTTTCCAGAGGGAAAATTTGTCAGGTAGTCCTTCATCTTTGGTGAACACTTGGAATCTGCTGAGAGGTACGGCTTATAAACCCTTTAAAAATACACAAGTGGAACAGGAAAATGTATTTCCTGTTGATGAAAGCACTGTAAGGCCTGTCCCAATCAGACTTATTCAGCCTCAGCACTCAACACTGATAGGCTATGAAATGCTCCATGTTTCCTATAGTGCTAAATTTTGTGGTCTGAACCGTCCATTCTGGTCTACTGTAGAATCTGGTGGTTCATTGTGGTAGACTCCATGGAAGATGACCTGTGGCGCCTGCAGATATAAACGTCTAACAAAAACAAAACTACTGTTATTTCCAGGTGATTAAACACTGATGAAAACAGAGTTATGAAGATTATCTAAGTCTGACACTGAACCTTTAAGTACAGTACGTTGTTATTTCTCTAATAGCTCAGGCAGCAATGACAGAGAGGGGAGTCAGTGATGAGAGTTTTCTCTTCATTGTTTAGTGGAAGCCTCAAGTTTATTAGGACAGCAATAAGACAAGCATTAAACACAGTGTGAAACAAAATGATACAATTCAATGTTAACATGAAACCTTATCACTTATCTTGTTTATTATTACAAAAGACAGCAGTTACAGATCTTCACCTTTCTGTTCAGGGCGTCGCTGTCGAATTATCACAGAGAGCTTTAACGCTTTTGACTTTGATTACAATTTGATGAACGTTAAATATTGGCCATAGCATAACGCTGATCTATACAGAAATCTGATCAACACAGAAAATATAAAAAAACAAATCAAAAACAGAATGGAGACATTTCTTTAAAACCACAGTATGTGTCCATAAACAGTGATCACAAATGAAATCTTATTATCATTCAGGTGAATTATGCTCACATGATATTTCTCAGCCGTGTGCTGATGTACTGGACTCCTCCTGCAACATGGGCCGTGCCTGCTAGAAAAACATGGAACAGATGAAATAGTGTTATATTAGTGTGAAGTCTTTATGTCACTCGTCATCTGCATTAATAACTTGCATCCAATTGGGATAGGAATAAATATTTATTGACTGATAGTAAGATCAACCAGATGGATCATATGCAAGCTTCACACTTCAAGTCAAAGTCAGGACCTCCTGATAAAAGACAACTGTGAAAAGGGATGGAGCAGCGACCTCTAGTGGCCTCTGTAAAGATCATGTCAGTAAGTCTATGATCAAGAAACTCATCTACAAGATATGAACCATCATCATCATCATCATCATTATTATTATTATTATTATTTTTGTTGATGCTGATGCCCCAAAAAAAACTTTATTTAAAAAAAAAAGAAGATATTTTTGGGCTTTTCAAGCTATTTTATTTGACAGAGAGAGCTGAAGAGTGATAGGAAGGCAGGGAATGAGAGACGGGGATGACATGCAGCAAAGGGCCATGGGTCAGAATCGAACCCCGGGCAACTGCAGTGAGGACTGAGCCTTCGCACATGGGGCGCGCTCTCTACCAGCTGAGCTAATTTTCAAAATTTCTATAATTCACTTTTTAACAAGCACAGTTTGGTCTTGAACTGTAATCACAGATGGATGATGGACTTACCTCTACATTCAGTTCTTCAAGAGGAAGTCCAGCTTCCTGCAAAGAGTTTCATACAGTGAGTTTTGGACTGTTTCATGTGTGTTCTGTTATGATGTGAATGTACAGTATTTACCTGTGATTGCTCCTGTTGCTCTTGTTGTTGTCTCTGTTGCTGCCCCTGTTCACAACACATTTAGTTTCATTTTAGTTTGAATAAGAAGCCTGTTAAAACTTCACTTCTGTCCTGGTTTGTATGCAGGACAACATGCTCTGGATTACTTCTGGGGAATCACCAAACTTAGAAGGATTACTCCTCTGGGAAAATGTCTATGTAGAAAAATTCATGACAACCCATCAAATATTTGAGATATTTCTGTTTGGACCAAAGTGGAACAATAAAGATGCTAAATATGCAGAGGGTAATAACAAAGACACATGAAGCTCCACATGGAGCCGACAGGTGCTGTTTTTTTGTTTTTTTTACCTGGTTTTCTTCAGCAACACCAAAACATTCTTTCCACTCGTCCTCTGCGCTTCTTCTGTTGACTTCACTTGTCAGCTTTGCTTTTGCTGCTGTTTTCAAAATCTCTTGAAGTACATTTTCCTCCTCGTCGAACATTGCTTTGTTATATAGAGCCATTTTGCAACATTTTCCATGGTTGCAGAATTTTATCCATCCAAATGGTGACATTAGGGCAGTCAAAATGAGAGAACTAATGAGTACAGACATGCCAATGTTCTGAAAAAGAGGCGACAAAGATGATTATATCATCACCACAGAAGATGAGAAACAGCAATAAGATCATGAATTTATTGTCATCTTAACAAATGAGAAGTCATGAGCATGCTGCATGCACCACCACGTCCTGTGCACACTGCGCATGAGCAGACTTCAGGACTGAATGACAAAATTAGTGCTCACATATTATCTACCTAATCCAAACTCACACACTACTTATGACACATTTCATTTTAATTTTTTTTTTTTTTTTTTTTTTTAAGATAATGATGTCAGGATAACAAATCAAATACAAATCTTACAACCACAGCAGTCATGATGAAAAACAAACAAACTTACCCATGACTTGTTTTTCAGTTGAGCGAAAATTTTCTTTTCCTCAGGTAATTTCTCGTCTTTGCAGGCCAAGTCTGGATGTTTGTCAGAATTTCTATTGTAACAGCAAACAAACCAGTCTCCATCGATCAACAGAGATACAACCCACAGTAAACCAATGAAAGCTGCCTTCCAAATGTGAAAAAAGAAAATCCAGGAACATGTGCAATTCTTCCACTTCACCAAGGTTCTATCTGTGGATGTACAGGTAGATGTGCATCTCCAGGGTCTCTGAAATTTCCTGTCCATTGTGAGTTGTACAACAAATATAATAAAAAATGGCAGAGCCATGTAGAGATTGCAGTTATGAGCATTTTGTTCGCACAAGCACTCCATATCCTTGTCAAGCACAACATTGTAAATAAAAATCACAATGACTGAGATAAACGGGTCGAGTTGTTTGAGTTTAAATTTTGGAAAGACATTCTTCATCTTGGCTGCAATGGTTGCATCTGCTGAGAGAGGCTGCTTGTAACCTTTGAATATACCAGGAAACAGGAAACCAAGCCTTTCCTGTTAACACAACATAGTTCGGCTGTGATGTTACACTATTCTTCACACAATGCACAGACTAGTGCACAATGATTTTGTAGTGCCTTTCTTTTCTGGGGGCTTTCGTCAACAACTCTGTTTTTTGCACACAGTGCGCACAATGCACAGTGCATTGGATTACTAGCTCCATCAAAACAGCATCCCTGCAGACGTTCAGCTGGGTGCTCCTTGAATTTTTCTGTGGCTTTCTGCCAGTTTGTGAAGCCTCCCTTGACAAAACAGCTGTCTAACCGCCAGTGTTGGGCAAGTTACTCTAAAAAAGCAACTAGTTACAGTTACTAGTTACTTCTCCCATAAAGTAACTGAAGTAGTTACTGAGTTACAAATTATAAAAGTAACTAGTTACTTTGGAAAGTAACTATTGCGTTACTTTCAAGTAATTTTTTAAATGCTCAAATGTGTCAAAGAATTTGGACCCCACCTCCACCCCTCTTTGACGGAACTTAAAATACACGTGCACGTGTTCAATTATTTATGATATATACTATACTTCCATTTAAAGAAGGCTACTTTTGGACTATTCGGGCTCGCCATTCCTGTTTCTCGTTGACTCACGTGAATGTCCTGTGTCGTCTTTAAATTTGTGTAAGCAACCCTAACCCTCTGATTGGCTTACCATGGAATTTTACTCAACCTCAGCCAATCGTCATCATTTATGCGACTGTCTCGTGCCCCCGCCCTCACCAAGGAAGGAGGAACAAGAAAAATCTTTCCCACTCGGCTTAGAGATCTAGTTGGTCTGATGAAAAACAGCTGCCTTCAATCATAGTAATGCGCCACATTTTTTGGCAGTAACGATAACGGCGTTATAATGATGGGAAAAGTAATCAATTAGATTACTCGTTACTGAAAAAAGTAGCGCCGTTATTCCCATCCCTGCTAACCGTACACTCTTCATTAATTTGACCTTTCCTCACTGCTTTGACACAGCTGTAACAAACAACGCGATCACCGTCCTCAATATAATGCAGCCATCTCCATTTGGTAGACCAGCTCGCATTGAATGAAAACTGAAGCTGGTTGGTTGATGCGTCTGCATTCTGACCTGGGACGTTAGTTTGAACTGCAGGCGCACAGCTCCTGTCAACACACCCGGTCCCGGTCGTCACAGTCTGGGGGTGCTGCTGCTGTTTTGGTCGTTTCAGGGGTACTGGACTGAGTCTCTCTTCCACCTCTCTGCTGCATCTCCTTTTGTTTTGTTGAGGCTTCCCAAAAAAGTCTAAAATCCGTTTTTGCGCCACCTGTGGTCAGTTAGCTCGACTACAAGTGACGATACGTGACCTTACGTGTGGTCATGTGACTAGCATGACACTAATTGTATAATGAACATTAAGCCAGACTGCGACAGTTTATAGTTATTAGTGTTTCCAGTTAACTTTCAGCATTTTCTTTTCATACATCTATTTACTGTATTTAACAGGCTCACACTGTTGTAAACTTCCTTCATTTCACATCCAAAGAAAAAATCCACTCTTTAGAAAAACTTTTTTTTTATTGCAGGAGATTTAACAAGTTGCCCAGCCATATACCATCAAATACCATCAAATACCATCAAATACCATCAAATACCATCAAAATGAGAGAATGTGTGCGTTTGCATACTGTGAAGTTAAATTAGCCTTCATACAAGTATTTGCATTAACAAGTTTCAACCAGAACAATCATGATTATCTTCACCTGAGTCTGTTTAAGAATAATTAAAATGAAAGTTGCAGTATGAAAGAATTGTCCTCCTTTGAATTATAATATATTTTAAATGTTTCCATAACCCTGCATCCCAAACTAACGAGGATAAAAACAAGTACATGTGGACATTAAACTCAAAAACCCAACAGTTACATGTATGAGGAAAAACTGTACAAATAAATACATTCAGCAGAAATTATGTCACGGCAGAGTGCAAAACATGAATACAAAAACAAGAAATGTAACAAAGCAAGCTGCTTTAAGGTAGTGCTGCTGCGACCTCAACAAAGAGACAAAGGTTGAAATATTAACATCAGTAGAATAAAAAAACGTCTCATGTTGTCTAATTAAAAAGAACAAATACAAAACTTCTTTAAGGCATCATCAATCAATGACTCACTCGTTTCTACATTCTAAAACTGATCCACATTTCTAACTAGTCCAAACCAAAATTTATCCAATGTATTAAAACAACTCTGAAAGCTTTTGTTCGGTTCACATTAATAATAATAATAAAAAAAAGCAGTGCCCTCGTCCAGTTTTGTGTTGTTAAGAGAGCTCTCAGGAACCTTTAAGGTTCCTTCAAATATGGCATTGTTCTGTTCTTCTAATCAGCATTTAGGCAGGATTTAAAATAAATTATATTAAGTTTTGATGTAATAAATTATGTAATATTTGGTATTTAGCCTGTGTTGAGTGAATCCCTAGAGGACCGAGGATGGTTCCCTGAGGAGCTCCTTCATGAGCATTTCATGAAACCAGAAAGTTTTTCTGGATACTCCGAGGTATTTAGAGGTTTTTTAAAGTACTTTGCTGGTGAGGAACTCTTTTTGGATTACATGAGAATCTGGACTGAAATTTTCAGTTTTCCAGCAACAAGGCCTCAACGTCACACCTGCAAAAGTGATGCTGGATCGTGGCCAAGAGGTTTAAAGCATGAATACATTCTCATTTGTTTTTTTCCAGATAAATATGAACCAGTTTCATAAATTGTGGAAGTTGTCATACTATTTGATATGTCCAGTTTACTTTGCAGTGTTTTATTTCATGGCAAGTTAAATATTATGAAGCTACAGTAAAAAGTGCTGTCTGTTGCTATAGCACCACGCCATCCAATCATTTCAATCATACGATCACACCTCAAAATACATTCAAAGAAGAAGTTAGCTGTCACGTCAGCCTCGCGTTAAACCACGTTCAGAGTGTGTGACAGACTTCAGTGTATTAACTTGTTGATCCAGTTTAACGTGTTCAGATCAGCTCTGACACAGAGTCTAACAGTTATGTAATTCTGAGGGTATGAATGAAAACCAAAAACACTCACTGACTAGGTTCAACCACGAGCTTTACTGACGAGCATGTCGACATCTGTAGCTGTAACACAAACTCTGATAATATTGAAGCATTTCCCTTTTAGCCCTGAGAATATTTAGCATCATTATTTACAGACAGTTAAGCTTCAAGAGGAACATTTAAATTTTACTCCTATAAAGTATCTATGGCAGAAAATGTACATGAATATCCCGAGTTCCCAACGTGATCACAGTCTATACAAATGTTCTCTGAGCATTTAATTTTTTAACTTTTGTGCAGAAGCAAACAGCAGCGGAGGCTCATTTTAAAACCTGTCTAAAGATCACAACTTCATTATCTCGATGTAAGACAGCGTTCTTTTATTTTCAGAGCCACTTATCTCAAGAAAATATTGAAAGTGTGTAGTTTTTATGTACTTAATTATTTTGGGTGTAAATGTTCATGAAGTTGTTAATTTTGGTCTTGATTCTCTGCATGAATGGATTTTAAAATTTATGTTTTTTAAATGATGAATATGATTAAATATATAAAAGCAGATATCCCTAAATACCACTGCGCACGGCTGCGTTGAGGCTGCAGCAGCTGATCGCAGCGCTCGGCTCCACGGAGAACACGCAACTATTTTTGATGGATGCCGCATGAAATGGCACATCAGAAATCTAAATCTAAATAAAACACTTTGTGCAGACTCCCGATCTGAGCAAGTCTGGCGGGCCAAGCGGTTCTGAAATGAAGCCGCGAGACGTCACCGAGCTGTGCCCGGTGGAATTTAGACAGAAGACGTAATAAACCAGCTGTTTGTCTCAGCTTCTTCTTGTTGCACTTTGATTCAATAGTAATAATCATGATTGTAATATAAAAGATTCTGCTGTGAATATTAAATAATAATAATAATATTTTGGTCAGACTTTAACAGAACGCTAACTAACAGTCACATTCACCTCCAGTCATAAATATCACAGAGAAACTTTCCCTCCGCTCTGCTACACTCCGCTGTTCTCTTTTATCCAGCTGCGGAATTTGGTGACTCGGGTGTAGATGCCCGGTTTGTTTCTGCGAGCGCAGCCGTCGCCCCAGCTCACCACGCCAGCCAGGAAGACCCGCCCACCGGGGCCGGTGATGGACAGTGGCCCGCCGGAGTCGCCCTGAGAGAGTCGGAGAGGAAAGTTACAGCAGATCAGATTCAGGAGGTCCAACATGGGACAACATGAGACCCTGAAACAAGACGAGTGACGCTCAGAGCAGAGAGGAGGTTTGAGAACACCTTAACACCCAGTTTAAGCTTGAACCATCGTCACGTGTAACTCTTGTTGTAACGTCTATATTGGCAGACATTTCTAAGGGCAGACCACTCCTGTCTCTGGCTGTTTATCACCTCGAAGCTCAACAACTTCAACGCCCTTTCGTTTAGTCGCCTACAACTTGTTCAGTACGCAGCAGCCTGAGTGCTGACGAAGGCCTGACTCCTATAACTCTTATTAGTCTTATTATCACTGAGTGGCACCAGCCGATCTCTCAGACATGCTACTTCGACATGTACCAAGCAGGTCCATCAGATCGTCTGCAGTTGGACTCCTGATTGTTTAAACACACACAAAGAGTGCATTCAGCACTCGTCTGTGGATCAGTCTGGATCTGATGGACCTCTGTAGACCTTTTTAAAAACACTAAGACAGCGCGTCATTTATTTAAAGATGCCGAGCTTTAAAGGTTGTCCATCTTGTCTTGAAACAGATCATTATGCAAACACAGTAAGTTTTGGTTCATATATTCTTGTGTGCTTACCTGACAGGCGTCCACGCCTCCTTTAAGGACCCCGGCACACAGCATCCTGTCAGTGACCGTGTCTTTTATCAGACTCTTACACACCGTGCTGTTGATGATCCGAACTTCCGCTTTCTGCAGGATGGTCGCAGCGAGACCTGACGGACAAACGTGTTCATGGAATTAAATAATAAATATCAAGTGTTGCTTTGACATGTTACTTTATAGACAGTAGTAAAAAAAAGTATGCAGTATTTACTCAACTACTGTATTTAAATCAACATGTTGAACATTCCTCTGATAAACTAACGTCTGTTACCTCCTGTTGATCTGCACTGACCTGTGATCAGGTGAATGGTGTCTCTGTCATTCGTACGTCTGTTCTCACACTATGTAACTTTGGGCTCCGGGTCGGGAGAAGTACGTAACGCTTTACGGCACTAAGTCACACACCACCAACTATTTCACTGATTTTGGTGAAACTGGATCATATTTTATGGAGAAAATGTTTTCTGGTTTTCCCTCTGTTTTCCCTTCTTGCTGCATTATAAAGATTAAACCAGTGATTTCCAACATTTTTGATTGTCTCAAGTTTTCCTCAGTTCCACAGAAGAGACATCTCCTCCGTAAACTTTCAAACCATCAATATTTCTTTCAACATCAAAGATTAGAGGAAAAAAAGGAACTGAAACTGCAAACCGACGCCGTCATTCGACGTGAACTCACCTCCTTCTCTGGTGGCCCCCCAGCCGGTGATCCATGCCTCTCGGCCTGCTGGGAAGTTGTAGGTGGGGGAAGGCAGACAGATGGGCCAGATGTTCTGGTTGAGGGTGACGTTGTTGTCCAGCTCCATCAGAGCGATGTCGCTGTCGTAGGTGAAAGCGTTGTAGTCTTGGTGAGCAATGATCCGCCTCACGTTCCTCCTCACCGTCCACTCGCTGGTCTGACTCTGCACATGCAGACCCAGCAAGGCCTCCCATTGGTCCGCCTGAGAGTACCTGCATCAGCACACATTCAAGAGGTCAGCGGTCCTCTACATTAGTATAACACATCCATCTGATCGATGATGAAAAAGCTTGTTCTGTTTCTCTGTATCTGGAGCTCGTACTTGTTCGGTCCATTGTCCTGAACACAGTGAGCAGCCGTCAGCAGCCAGCGGTTGCTCAACACCGACGCTCCACAAACGTGACCCGTGCCCCTGATGTGGAGGCTGACCTGCCACGGCCACTCGCCCTCCCGGGACGCCTGACCGCCCACGATTCGAGAGCTCCGGTACGGCCGTATGCCGCACTCTGAAAACACAAATACACACAGTTGATGATAAAAACAACAGAGAGAATGTGTGTGTGTGTGTGTGTGTGTGTGTGTGGTAAACGTACGGCAGTCGTCCTCATCAGAGCCGTCCTCGCAGTCCTGCTCGCCATCACACTCTGGGTTCAGTTTACTGATGCAGTGTCTGTTACGGCAGCGGAAGGTGAACTCTGAACACTGCTGCAACACCAGAGCTGAACGATAGGAGATACACAATTATTACTACACACACCGATCTGCTCAGCTGCTTAACTTGGGTGTCAAATTATGAGGATGGATCGTAATATTCTCTGTTGTTTCTTACATTTTTCACATTGAGACTCGTCCGATCCATCTGAGCAGTCGTCTTTTCCGTCACACGTCAGCTTCTCTGGAATACAGCGATGGTTTCTGCAGGAAAACTCTCCTGCTTTGCATTTTACTACAGAGCAACAACAAGCATGATGAGATGAACAACATGAAGAGACAACCACCATAATCTGGAGGATTATTTATGGATATTATTAACAGTTCAGTCTAACGCACCACAGTTGTCCTCGTCTGTGTTGTCTCCGCAGTCGTCAAACCCGTCGCATTCCCAGAACTTCGGTTTACAGCGGCCATTTTTACACTTCATCTGAGACTTATCACACTCTGAGCAGAGACACAAAGAAAAGACGACAACGTGCTTGTATGTCTCAACACTTGTTGACTTCCTGTCTGTGGCTCTCAGCTCCAAACCCATTGGTTCCCACTGAAGACATAGAAATCTTTAAAAAAAACACCTCACTTATGTATAATTTCACTTTTAGGAAAGGGTTGGCAATCTCCTAAATAAAGCTGGTCACTGTAGTTTTAATCAAGCGTTATTCAAATAGGAGGAAATGGTGCTCTTGCCGGGGAGTTAAAATCAGGCTGAAGACGATACATCCTGTTCAATATTTTCAAAGATAAAAACGATCACACAGTCTGTGGTTTGGACTCACTGCAGTTGTCCTCATCGCTGCCGTCTCCACAGTCGTTCCAGCCGTCGCACTGCAGAGTCTCGTTGATGCACAGGTTGTTGGTGCACTGGAACCTTCCAGGACAAGCTGATCAATGACAGCAAACAGGCAGGCATTGATCACAAAATGCCATGAGGGACGTCTTAGCAGGTATTTGGTTAAATACACAAATAAAATCTTGTCTCACGATTAGTCGGGATGAAGGCTTCGTACTCGGCAGTGAAACCTTGGTCGACGTAGGATGAGTCCGAGTTAAATTTGATGGTCATCATGTTGCTTTTGCTGGTGATCACGGTGCTTTTTGGTTTACTGCCACACAGTCTACAACACAGAGACACAAAGAGGATGCAGCAGGACAGTTCATCTTAGGACGTCTCACTGAGTGGACAGTCAAACATAATCTAAATAGTCAGGTATTGCTGTTGTCCACAGCGATTCTGCTTATATAGGACGATAAACTTCAGTCTTTAGAGCATCATCATTGGAAACGAGTCAAGACCTCAGTCAAGTCATACTGTAGACCTGAAGGGCGATTTTTACTTATTAATAGGCGTGCTGACAAGTTATTTAGCACCTAAAACAAGTTAAAACAAGTTAAGGACTTGGACTTGAAATTGATCTTGTTGGTGTCCACTTGGGCCTCAACTTGGGACTGAGTCTTGACTTGAAACTTGTGGTTCTGTTTGGGACTTGGACCTGATCTTGACTTGCTGGTCTACTGTCTAAGTCTTTGTACACTTCCCCAGTCCTACGAGTCGCACATCATAGTTATGATGAATTGTGCTCATGTCACAATTTCAAGCAGCCAGGATTCAGTCTGATTTGACTATGAGTGACAGAAGTATCAGGAAACAAAGAGAAACAAACCACTGATGGCTGACCTTTCATCGTTGACGTCAACATAATCCTTGGAACACTGGTTACTGTTATTCCCCAAGAAGAACTTGTTGAACTGAACCTTCAGAAACTTTTCCTTTGGGGCCTTAAAGAAAAAAAAGACAGTTATTAAACAGAATTAAGGCTCGTGAAATTAATTCTCAATGTGATGTATTATGAAAGACATTGATTGGTCACCATGTTTAAAAGACTTTACGACACGTTTACACTTTACGAGAAAAACTACAAGCTTGAACTTGTTTTTCAATGGATGTTCATTTATATATCTATAAATATCCAATCAAAAGTATTATTATTATTATTAATCATCGTTGTGAGAATAAAATGTGGACTTGCCTCAATATTCCAGACACATGTGGTTCGTGGAGGATAGTTGGAGGGGAAGAAAGGTGATGAGAAGGAGCCTTTGTCTGCAGTCAGTGTACCTCCACACTCTGATCAGACAGTTACAGACATGTTAGAGACGACCTCCTCTCAACTAATTATCGGTTATATTGATGACAGGTTACACTGATGTCACACAAAAAGGTTGTTGGTCGACTATAAACGGTGTGTCTCAGTTCACATACTCCATAAATGTGTTTACACTGTAAGTTCAGTCTGAAGTCAGCATACTGTGAGTATACTGTGAGTACCCGGATTGATACTGGACACTTCCTGCCCTCAGTGGTCGCCATTTTGTCTTCGCACCCAAAGAAGAGCGACCACCAGCATTGAAAAAAAATGGCGGCCAAGTAGCTGAAGAGGTTGCAGTGAGTACCTCAGTATGCAAATGTACGTTGAACATTTGATTTATATTGTGACAGTCAAATGTTGGAGCTGATGCGCTGCATGGTTACAGTTCAGAGAGAGAAGAAAATGCAGTTTACCACAAAGCAGTGAAGTATCCAAACTGAGACACAGCTATGGACTAATCAGTTGTTGGAGAATTTATCTAGATTAGGATTAAATTATATAAAACAGATCAACACAGCAGCACGGAGAGAATCAAACACGCAACTTCACATTTGTAACCAGTGAAAAACACTTAGACGAGTGTCTGAGAACATTAATAACTCTGACTCCTGACGTTTCCTGACGTACTTTGCTCCGTCAGAGGGATCTGGGAGTAGTTGGCTCTGAAGCCGGGGAAGTTCTTCTCCCCGCTGGTGACCAGAGTCAGCAACATGACATTTCCAGAGGACAGGAAGGACAAAGAGTCATGAGGGTATCCACACTGTCTGAAGGGGGACCAAAGAAACATGGAGATGTCACTACTCAGATCTGATCTTTTCTAAAGTAAAGAAATTCATTCATGTGTTTTTATTAAAGATTGATCATATATTGACTGATATTATTGTAGATGTAGCTTGGTGAAATAAAAGGCTGAAAGACAGACGCCGAGCTGGGCTGACTGCTGTTGGACTAGTCAGTAACATTAGCTGGTTTTCAGCCTGATATTAAATTACACTTTTTCTAAATACCAATATTTGTATCAGCTTCAATAATCAGCGTCAGTCAGACTGTAGTTGCTGTCTGTTTGGTGACTTAGTGACTATGCCATGCTGGTTATTAAGCTATTGTGTAGTAAGCTAACCAGTAGCATGCCAGTGCTAACTAAGACAGGTCTCCAAGATAGTTGGTTTGCTAAATGCAAGCGCCAATCTTAAGTTAAACTTTACTAGGCTGACGCAGATTTACTTCATCTGTGCAAGTGCATCTTCGAGTCTTTTCAGCACTAACTGGAACACAAGATACAAACTTTAAGCTCTGGTAAAGTGGTTTGTGTCTCACTCGGCCAGGACTCGATGTTCGATCGGAGCCAGGGAGTCGTATAATTTGATGAAGTCTTGCTGACAGTCGTCCTCCAGGATCAGAGTGTGGAAGTCCAGCTGAACTCGGTGGCCGGGGTCGGCCCTCAGCCTCCACTGCAGGTAGATGTTTGGCGGGTACGAAGAGTCTGGAAACCCCGGAGACTGGACGATTCCGGCTTTACTGACGTGGATGTTGAACGACTTTTTGACTGAAAGTATGAACGAGAAAAACGAACAAAACTTCACCAACATTGATTACATCCACATTTTCTAAATACTTTAGAGTAACGTCAGTTGTCCAAATTAAGTTTGAAAGCATGTGGAATATTACATGACCACACCAAAAGACATGAATATTCCTGTTTACATGCAGCCATGCACACGCCTTATCAAAAAACCCTGTTTCTAAAAAAGTTGGCACGTCGTTCATTGTAAATAAAACAACATGTGATCATGTGACAACATTGAAAGATGCCCCCTACTGGGCAGCATGTGTCCTAAACCTGTATATATTGTTCAGCATTCATTTTTTCCAGTTCATTTTCAATCATCCAATGAGCTTGGGGCCCAAAGAAGGTGGTGGTGGTAGCGGCACTTCTGGTTGCATGGTGGAGTTTGAGCGGTCACTTGTGGATCCAGCATTGAACTGTGTTCTCAGAAGTTTTTGGAAGTCTTCCTCAGACCATTCAGTGATGTCCACGACAGAGTCACATTTTGTATCCGTTTACATTTTACACACAGCGTGCAAACTTTTTTTGTTAACAGGGTTGTAAATCAAAACCCAAAAACCTGTCCACGCCCAAGTCTTTCATAAAGTCCAAAGTAGGCGTGGAAGTCTTTTTACACACATTGACATAGAGCAGACTGTAAATAGGAAAGAGGCGGTGGTGCATCTTCTGAGTCAATGAAATGAGCTTGTGAAAGGACACAGGGACTAGAACAATGTTTTTGTCCTTTTCTGGAGTAACTTTACTTTGAAAGAATTTGATATTAAGGAAAATAAAAACACGGGAATTGAACAGTTCTCACCATATAAACTGCTCCTCGCCATGCGTGGGTCCATCGCTGTGAACAGAAAGAAGAACATCTTTATTTGAACTCAAGGAAACATTTTGACTTGTTGAAGTTGAACCTGAATATTTTTATCTTGAATTGTAAAAATCTGTTTGATATATTCACTGATGTAGTTCTGTTTTTCCTGCAGGAACTCATCTGCCTACTCAACCTCTTTTTATTGTCTCTGGTTCTGCTTTTTGAACGAGTTCCTGCCAATTCAATTTTGTATTATTAATTTATGTACAGAGACCCGATGATTCCCACCATGAGCAAGCCCTTGAAAACAGTGAAAAATAAAAAAAACATCAACCAGAACCCGGCTCATGGTGGGTGGCCCATCTAGCCTGGGAACACCTCGGGATCCTCCAGGAGAAGCTGGAATGTGTTGCTGGATAGAAGGACGTCTGAAGGCCTTGCTAAAGTGCCACTTTGTTAAGTAAGTTGTGGTAAAAGTTAGTAATACATTAGTTCTGTGGCGGCTGTGGAGTCAAACCTCGTGAGACGACGCTGTTGACGCTCAGAGCGTCGGTGGGTTTCAGCAGAATTCGTCCGTGTCGACTCGGCTGACTTCCTGCCGGCGGCTCCAGAGACGTGATGGCTTCATCCAGCGAAGCCTGCTGGGAAACGTGGATGTCAAACTCTGACTGGTAATACGCCACGACGCTCTCGCCTCCGTCGTCCCCCTCACTGCAGAAACACAGACAAGATGACGATTTACAGTTTTCAGTTCGAGCTTCAATTCTCGACGGTCAGGACGCAGTTAGCCTAGCTTAGCATAAAGACTGGAAACAGGGGAAACGGTTAGCCTCGTTCTGTCCAAAGTTCAGCAGCAGGTTATAACAGAAGTTGAAGATACAGAGACACAACAATTCACACCATGACAAACACTTGGTGAAGGTGGCGTGGAAGAACCTGGATCGTGGTGGATCGACATCTGCCGAGATCGGCTGAGTTCAGAGAGCAAGGGAAGGAAGGGTGGAGGATAGAGAGAGAGTTCCTGTTCCTTGTATGCTTTTACTTTGAAACCTCTGCAGGAAGTCATGGACAGAAAGTGAACGACGCAAAATGGAAAGAAAATACTGGAAATAATCAGTGAGTGAGTATTCTGTATTATCACTCATCCAAGTACATTTACTGTACTCAAGTACAAATTTAGGGTACTTAAAAGTACTTTACTTGAGTATTTCTGTTGGAGCCACATTGAGTTTTGAGTACAGGAATGTGTGTAAAACACATTTTGAGTTTAATTGTGTGTTTGTGGGTACCTGAAGGCCTGGACTGTGGAGCCTTTGAAGGATTTGGCCAGCACTGAGTTTTTGGAGTAAATCAGTTTCAGCTGAAAGACAAAAACGTCACATACAGTATAAATGTTACACACACACAAGATCACATCTCAACAAACACACGAAGCAGAAATATTACAGCTCAGGTCGACTCCCATGATGCTTTGGGACTGTGTGAAGTCTCACCTGCTGGCTGACCAGAGAGGCCAGGTCTGTAAACTGAGGACTGCCGGGATCTTCATAGGACTGCAGGAACGGCTGGTTATCGATCCCCATGGAGCCGATATAGACCTTCTTCACTCGGACGTCTGTGCGTACTGAAGACAGAGGGGGGCGCTGTAAGTCCTTATGGTTCGATATGAGTATAAAGACATTAATAAATATATTGGGGTGCAGAGGAGACTGAACTTCAAGACCCTTGAATATTTTCTAACTAATAAATTGACTTCCTTTTGTCGGCACAATTCTTCTTTTCTAAAATCTACTAAACAAGCTGCCAAACTAAAGTTTTTAACAAATCATTTATAAATATAGAAACAACAAAGACTAAAACTTTGTGGAAACTTGGCGTGCATTTGAAAAACTGTGCAATGGTTTGCTGAACTTTCCACCCCATCTAACGACTAAACTGTTTCCAGGATAATTAAATCGCTCGTTTGTGTTTCAGCTCATTAACTTGCTCTGTATACTTTTACATGACTTCATCTGAAACTTTAGTTATTTGCAGATTAATAACAGAAAACAGAAAATAAACAAAAAACAAATAAATTATGATATGATGAATCCTCAGGGGAAAAATGTACAAGTTACAACAGAATATAAAATGATTAAAATGAGCTGAAACATTAAAGTGATGAACACAATAATTATATTATAATATATGTTATTCTGAATCAAGCCATTCTGCATAATGTGAACTTCTATTTTTGGTACTTAAGTGACATTTTAAATGCACAACTTTTCCTTTAACAGAATATTTCTGCACTGTGGTACGGTGTACGTATATACATAATGCACACTTTATCTGACCTGCACATCCCACTTCTGAGTCTCAGTCAGTTGAACTGCCTTGTGTTTGTACTGTGCAACACAAACTTGAGTTCATTTGATTAGTTGGCCCATTAAAGCCTTTGCATCAGTCTAATGTTTGCTTCCAGACTGATAACAGAAGCAGCTCTCTCTCAGTGTGAACAGAGCACATGTTGTCTGCAGTCTCTCTGGTGTTTAAATAAACGTTGTTTAAAATGAGCTCACAGTGGAAGTGCCAGACGAGCAGACCGGTCAGCAGAGCCAGAGCGGCCGCTGAGACCAGCAGGCCGACTCCGATCCAGAGCTTCTTCCTGCGGCCCGGTTTCTTCTCCAGCTGTTTGGAGTCTGTGGCCGGCAGGAACTGAAGAGTCGTGTCCCAGTCGGGATCCTGCAGACGGAGAGGCGGAGGGGGGAGGACGGGGGAGAGGTTTGTTCATTTGTGTTGATTGTTAAAACATCAGTCAACCAACAAGAAAACGCTGACGGCAGTTTTTGTGACAGCATCACTGCCCCGACAGAAACAGTGTCACACTCAGTACATGTATGAAACCCAAGATTATTGTTACTTATTTCATGAGTTCATCTTAAAAACATAATATTGGCCTCACCGCTATGCATTGTAGCTAACAAGATTAACTTTCACTTCATGAGGACTTTAAAGAACCTGTCAGAGGAGCTCGATTTGTCTCAGAGCCTAAAACAAGCTGGAGTGTCGAGGCTCCAGACCGGCTGCTCTCTGTATGAACCTGTCAAACTGTGTCGAGGTGAAGCAGGGTGGTGCTGGATAGGAATGTCTATATTACTGATGTATGGCACGTCAGCGTGTTGTGTCCTGCACCTCCACACACCCTGTTACACTGCATGACGTGAAGCTGCACCTTACAAAAGACTTGGTTTCAAAGCAAAGCATGAACAGGTAACAGGTTAGATTTCTACACCTGGTCAATACACGACAACCTCTCGTGATGGAGCTAGGCTAGCAGTTTCCTCCTGCTTCTTCGTGCTACGCTAGGCTAACACGTCCATCTGCATGTGTCTGACACATCTCCTCATATCTGGAAACTTTTGGCTGCGTCCACTATGAGACAATTTCAAATAAAAATCATCATTTTTCAGTTTATTTTCTGCATTTCACGTGTTACATGTCCATCTGTGCTGTATCACTCATAACAGGATATTTCTGTTACATCAGCTGGCTGAACTGAATTCATCAAATATGAATAACATCTGTCACTCAGTCAGTTTACTCAACGATAGAAAAGCTCCCTGAAGGACAAAGTTTGGAAACCAGTTATACAACTTAATGGAGTATAAAGTAGAGTCTCTGTTTTTACTGACTTCTACTCCATTTTTAATCTTTTAGATGTTTTTGTTGAAGCTGGAACAATTAGTCGGTTATTTATTGGACTGAAAATGAGGTGCCACAAACTGCAGTTCCTCTTTTCGTCCACTTGAGGCTGGCTCCATAAGTCCCCATGTTAAAATGTCCAACTTCACAGCAGAAATAAACATGTTTACAGTCTGCAGGGACGTCTCAGAGACTACGTCCAGGTTTTAGACAGTCTGCAGGGACGTCACGGAGACTACGTCCAGGTTTTAGACAGCCTGGGGGGACGTCACGGAGACTACGCCCAGGTTTTAGACAGTCTGTGGGGACGTCACGGAGACTACGTCCAGGTTTTAGACAGTCTGCGGGGACGTCACGGAGGCTACGCCCAGGTTTTAGACAGTCTGTGGGGACGTCACGGAGACTATGTCCAGGTTTTAGACAGTCTGCGGGGATGTCACAGAGACTACGTCCAGGTTTTAGACAGTCTGCGGGGACGTCACGGAGACTACGTCCAGGTTTTAGACAGTCTGTGGGGGACGTCACAGAGACTATGTCCAGGTTTTAGACAGTCTGCGGGGATGTCACGGAGACTACGTCCAGGTTTTAGACAGTCTGTGGGGACGTCACAGAGACTATGTCCAGGTTTTAGACGGTCTGGTGGGGACGTCACGGAGACTACGTCCAGGTTTTAGACAGTCTGTCGGGGACGTCACGGAGACTACGTCCAGGTTTTAGACAGTCTGTGGGGACGTCACAGAGACTACGTCCAGGTTTTAGACAGTCTGCGGGGACGTCACGGAGACTACGTCCAGGTTTTAGACAGTCTGCGGGGATGTCACGGAGACTACGTCCAGGTTTTAGACAGTCTGTGGGGACGTCACGGAGACTACGCCCAGGTTTTAGACAGTCTGTGGGGACGTCACGGAGACTACGTCCAGGTTTTAGACAGTCTGTGGGGACGTCACGGAGACTACGTCCAGGTTTTAGACAGTCTGTGGGGACGTCACGGAGACTACGTCCAGGTTTTAGACAGTCTGTGGGGACGTCACGGAGACTACGTCCAGGTTTTAGACAGTCTGCGGGGACGTCACGGAGACTACGTCCAGGTTTTTGAGTTTTGGTCTATAAATGTTTTAAAAATTTTGATTTATGCCACAAAAACCCAAAATGAGACACAATGGGGTTTTTTGTGTGATAAAATAATTATTTGATTATTCAAACTGTGTCAAATTGATTATTACGCTTCAGCCCATTAAAATGGATAGAACTGTTGAGTAAAGTAAAAAGTAAAGTCTGACTGTGAGTGTTTGTTCACATTCTTAAAGACGGTGTTCTGTCTGTGTGTGCTGTGGAAACCAGCCCGGACCGGAACCACTTTAAGATTATGAACACTTTGTTTGAAACAGAAACTGTGTCAGAGTTTCTGTTTTTGATCTCAGGCGAAACCGACGAGCCCGTGACGTCACAGCGGGTTACAGGTAGTGGACTCACCTGTCTCGGACTGAACTTCTGTCCTGAATCCAATAAATCCATGTTCACGTCTCCGCTCGTTTCTTCTTCTGTGTGTGTGTGTGTGTGTGTGTGTGTGTGTGTGTGTTTAATCCGTCTTCACCGCAGTTCCTCTCGTGCTTTCTCCCGGTTGAGTCTCGCGCTCTGCTGCCATTACAGCCCCGCTGACATGGCGACGTCAGGTGAGCAGCGACAGGTGTCTGTCCGTCACGGAGAAGCGGAAAAAACGTTTAGAACTCCGGAGTGTCGCTGCTGGTACCGGGTCGCGGTCAGAACCGGTTTTAACAGAGTTCAGACCGGAAGAAAAACGTCAGCTCGGTTCTGAAGGAGACGGAAAGATTTGGCGACAAGAACAAGGAAACTGGCGACAGACCTGAGACTGGTCACACCTGAGCTCCCATGATTCATTGCGCGACTCAAAACACAACTCTCAGCTGTGTCCGGATCTTATCGGTTCATTTATTATATTTAATATAATATTTACCTGAGAACTGCAGTGGAGTAAAAGTATAGTATATATATATTTATATATATCAGAGTATATGATATACTCAAGAGAGAATAGAGAAGAGATATAAGATACAATACATAATTAAAGTACAAGTACATAAATACTGTACTCAGCCTAAAGTACTTAGTTACTTTGCAGCAGTGGAGAACAGAGTCAGTAAATACACTGTTAAATTAATAATTTAATAATCATATAAATTAATGAACTGAATTGAAAAGATTCATTAAAATATTAAAATAAAATAAAAATATATTATTCATAAATTTGTCCCAATACATTTTATTATTCATAAATGATTAATAATAATAATAATAATAATAAAACTTTATTTTATTCACTGGAGGCTCCTGATGTCAATTCACCTTCTTTTGTTGCAGGGTCCAGAATTTTATTTTATTTGAGGTTTTATGGTTTGTTGAATATTAAATGGTATTTGAGTCAGTTGTAATACAATAAGCGTTACGTAAACGTTTGTATTATGACCGCTGGGATATTAATAGAGCTGTCGTCTCTAAGGCTGAGACTCTGAAATAGGAGAAATTAAATTGTTGAATTTAAATTGTTGACAAGAGTCTTTTAATTTCCTGCTTCCACATTTGGTCACAAGGGGCCGAGATGATTGTATGTTAAAGTCTGTGTAAAGTCAGAATAAATATGAATTCTGAGTTTGTCAGACCAAAGAAGAAAGTGTTATTGACCACTCAGTCAAATTTGAATAATTAAAAATATCAACAAGTTTATGAAATTAGGCGTCAAAATCAGGTAAAAATGAATTCTCAGCTCCAGGACGGTGGGGGCGTGGCTTCAGTACACGGGGGCGTGCCCTCTGAATGCGAAGCCACGCCCACTCATGGGAGCGGTCGAGCGGCCATTTTGAAGCGACTGAAACGTGTCAGATGCGTTCAGAAAATCACACGACTAACTTTGAAACACTCTGAGCTGAGATGAATTCATCTCTATCTCTCTGCTCAGGGTGGCCTCAGCGTGTCATCGAGCCACCCTTTAAGGACCGGCCACAAAAATCCTGGTTTGAACCTCTAACTCCACATTTCAGTGATGTATCGTTCAAAGTCTTTTCACGTGTTTTCAGCAACATATTTAATGTGTTCTGAAAGAAATCTCAGAAATGACTCTGCTTAATATCACGACGACTGCTTTTACCAGAAGTTGTAGCATACATAACCTGGATTCACGGTGACGATTGTGGATAATAGGAAACAAAAAGAGTAAATGTCTGGATGAAACACCAGAATTATAGAACCACTGATAAAAATGTTGTTCTAAGTGTGATGATAAAGATGTACAACCTGTGAACGTTTGAGGTTTCCCTCCCACATTCAGTCCTAGAACACGTTTTTCTGAAGTATATGGTCTGATGGTCAATATCGAGCTATGTAGTTCCTTCTGAAACCAGTCTTAAATATACGTGCAGAGACATTAAGGCTGATACAGTTTAATATCAGGATCAGCCAAGCCGTCCTTCTCAGGTGGAAGTTTTAGGCGAGCCTGATCGTCAGATGTCCTGCAGCAAGATGGTGAAGGGCCGCCCAACTCAACCTCAAGCGACACAAGCGTCAACTGTTACGCTGCTCTAATACTTTGTTTTAAATGTGAATGTTTGCTGTAATATGGACCTCGTGTCACTCCAATGTTGAGTTGGAGCCTTCATCTTATACCAAAGACAAACACTAGATGGGGCAGTACCGCCTGTTTTCTCTGTGTTCACGTGTCATGCTGACACACAGTTTGATGATATCTGTGGGATTTTGTGTCTTTCCAGCTGAGTCACTTCCTCACACTTCCTAATTTTGCATCCGTCCAGTGTTGACATGAATTCTAATCTCAGGTCGTCATTGTAAATAATGATGTATGTATATATGTTATAATATTTATTGTAAACAATATCATGAACACGTTTTTGCTGATTTGGCTATGATTTGTCCTCATGGACGATGGCATTCCACCCTCATCCCATCCTAACTGTCTAAAACCTGGACGTAGTCTCCGCGACGTCCCCCACAGACTGTCTGTGACGTCCCCCACAGACTGTCTAAAACCTGGACGTAGTCTCTGTGACGTCCCCGCAGACTGTCTAAAACCTGGACGTAGTCTCCGTGACGTCCCCACAGACTGTCTAAAACTTGGACGTAGTCACCGTGACGTCCCCACAGACCGTCTAAAACCTGGACGTAGTCTCCGTGACGTCGCCACAGACCGTCTAAAACCTGGACGTAGTCTCTGTGACGTCCCCACAGACTGTCTAAAACCTGGACGTAGTCTCCATGACGTCCCCACAGACCGTCTAAATCCTGGACGTAGTCTCTGTGACGTCCCCACAGACTGTCTAAAACCTGGACGTAGTCTCCATGACGTCCCCACAGACCGTCTAAATCCTGGACGTAGTCTCCATGACGTCCCCACAGACCGTCTAAAACCTGGACGTAGTCTCTGTGACGTCCCCACAGACTGTCTAAAACCTGGACGTAGTCTCCGTGACGTCCCCACAGACCGTCTAAATCCTGGACGTAGTCTCTGTGACGTCCCCCGCAGACTGTCTAAATCCTGGACGTAGTCTCCGTGACGTCCCCACAGACCGTCTAAATCCTGGACGTAGTCTCCGTGACGTCCCCACAGACCGTCTAAATCCTGGACATAGTCTCTGTGACGTCCCCCGCAGACTGTCTAAAACCTAGACGTAGTCTCTGTGACATCCCCCGCAGACTGTCTGTGACGTCCCCCACAGACTGTCTAAAACCTGGACGTAGTCTCTGTGACGTCCCCCACAGACTGTCTAAAACCTGGACGTAGTCTCTGTGACGTCCCCGCAGACTGTCTAAAACCTGGACGTAGTCTCCGTGACGTCCCCACAGACCGTCTAAAACCTGGACGTAGTCTCTGTGACGTCCCCACAGACCGTCTAAAACCTGGACGTAGTCTCCGTGACGTCGCCACAGACCGTCTAAAACCTGGACGTAGTCTCTGTGACGTCCCCCGCAGACTGTCTAAAACCTAGACGTAGTCTCTGTGACGTCCCCACAGACCGTCTAAAACCTGGACGTAGTCTCCGTGACGTCCCCACAGACCGTCTAAAACCTGGACGTAGTCTCCGTGACGTCCCCACAGACCGTCTAAATCCTGGACGTAGTCTCCGTGACGTCCCCACAGACCGTCTAAATCCTGGACGTAGTCTCTGTGACGTCCCCCGCAGACTGTCTAAAACCTAGACGTAGTCTCTGTGGCATCCCCCGCAGACTGTCTGTGACGTCCCCCACAGACTGTCTAAAACCTGGACGTAGTCTCCGTGACGTCCCCCGCAGACTGTCTAAAACCTGGACATAGTCACCGTGACGTCCCCACAGACCGTCTAAAACCTGGACGTAGTCTCCGTGGCGTCCCCCACAGACTGTCTAAAACCTGGACGTAGTCTCCGTGACGTCCCCACAGACCGTCTAAATCCTGGACGTAGTCTCCGTGACGTCCCCACAGACCGTCTAAATCCTGGACGTAGTCTCTGTGACGTCCCCCGCAGACTGTCTAAAACCTAGACGTAGTCTCTGTGACGTCCCCCACAGACTGTCTAAAACCTGGACGTAGTCTCTGTGACGTCCCCGCAGACTGTCTAAAACCTGGACGTAGTCTCCGTGACGTCCCCGCAGACCGTCTAAAGCCTGGACGTAGTCTCCGTGACGTCCCCACAGACCGTCTAAATCCTGGACGTAGTCTCTGTGACGTCCCCGCAGACTGTCTAAAACCTGGACGTAGTCTCTGTGACATCCCCACAGACTAGTCTCTGTGACGTCCCCACAGACTGTCTAAAACCTGGACGTAGTCTCTGTGACATCCCCCGCAGACTGTCTCAAACCTGGACATAGTCACCGTGACGTCCCCACAGACTGTCTAAAACCTGGACGTAGTCTCCGTGACGTCCCCACAGACTGTCTAAAACCTGGACGTAGTCTCTGTGACGTCCCCCGCAGACTGTCTAAAACCTGGACGTAGTCTCTGTGACGTCCCCACAGACCGTCTAAAACCCGGACGTAGTCTCTGTGACGTCCCCACAGACCGTCTAAAACCTGGACGTAGTCTCTGTGACGTCCCCACAGACCGTCTAAAACCTGGACATAGTCTCTAGTCTCTGTGGCATCCCCCGCAGACTGTCTGTGACGTCCCCCCACAGACTGTCTAAAACCTGGACGTAGTCTCCCGTGACGTCCCCACGAGACTGTCTAAAACCTGGACATAGTCACCGTGACGTCCCCACAGACCGTCTAAAACCTGGACGTAGTCTCCGTGGCGTCCCCCACAGACTGTCTAAAACCTGGACGTAGTCTCCGTGACGTCCCCACAGACCGTCTAAATCCTGGACGTAGTCTCCGTGACGTCCCCACAGACTGTCTAAAACCTGGACGTAGTCTCTGTGACGTCCCCCGCAGACTGTCTAAAACCTGGACGTAGTCTCTGTGACGTCCCCACAGACTGTCTAAAACCTGGACGTAGTCTCTGTGACGTCCCCACAGACTGTCTAAAACCTGGACGTAGTCTCCGTGACGTCCCCCACAGACTGTCTAAAACCTGGACGTAGTCTCTGTGACGTCCCCCGCAGACTGTCTAAAACCTGGACGTAGTCTCTGTGACGTCCCCACAGACCGTCTAAAACCCGGACGTAGTCTCTGTGACGTCCCCACAGACCGTCTAAAACCCGGACGTAGTCTCTGTGACGTCCCCACAGACCGTCTAAAACCTGGACATAGTCTCTGCGATGCGAATAATCGTATGTTTTTTTATGTCTCATT